>CAUYRT010068408.1:0-27689 GCA_963574885.1 Lepilemur ruficaudatus
AGACAGAGTCTCACTCTGTTGCCCAGGCTAGAGTGCCGTGGCATCAGCCTAGCTCACAGCAACCTCAAACTCCTGGGCTCAAGCAATCCTCCTGCCTCAGCCTCCCGAGTAGCTGGGACTACAGGCATGTGCCACCATGCCTGGCTAATTTTTCTATATATATTTTTAGTTGGCCAATTAATTTCTTTCTATTTGTAGTAGAGACGGGGTCTCACTCTTGCTCAGGCTGATTTCGAACTCCTGACCTTGAGCAATCCGCCTGCCTTGGCCTCCCAGAGTGCTAGGATTATAGGCATGAGCCACTGCGCCCGGCCGTTACGTAATTTTAAGAATTAATTTTAGATGCTAGAAAGTAAAATAAAGGCATGACAAAGGAGAGATTTGTTTCAGTCGGCAGTCTGGACAATATCTCTGAGGAATAAAACATGAAGACAGGGCAGATTGTGAGTATATTTCCACGTGAGGGAGCAGCAGGTAAACATGCCTTAATATGGGAGAGAAATTGAAATGTGAGAAATGTAAAACCAAACACAACACCAGGCTGGGGCAAATCATGTTGGGTCCTGTAATCAGTGTTAAGAATTTTGGAATTTGCTAAACTCCAACAAGAGACCATTAAAGGGATTCAAATGACAGGATGGCGTGGAAGGACAATGGCTGGCTGGCTGAGTGGCCGGGTACGCGGAAGGCTGTGTGCATGTTGTGTTCAGTGAAGTCTTGAGAGTATTTCCAGAATTGCTACTGAAATTTCCGAAGCTAAAAAAGAGTGCTTCATGTGGTGACCATTATGACTTCAGGGATTACAGTGCCTCGTTCTCTTTAGCCCTTTTGTGTAGTAAGTATCTGCTGGTGGCGCATGATATCCCAGAGGACCGGCCCGTGAGCGGTCTCTGGAGTATGCAAGCTTCCACACTTCAGAGAAATTGGCAACTTCACAATAAAATGTGACTATTCTACAGACATTGAGAGAGGAAGAGCATCTTTACCTGCCACAAAGGCTGTGCCTTGCTAAATATGGGTTTTGTAAATACAGCATTTTTTATTGCTAATATTTCCTTAAAATTTAGAGAATATTATATAATCTGGAAGGATAATTCCTAAAAATGTTCTCTATAATGCTTCTAGTTGAACTAACACACTGACCAAAGGTAAATGGCCATGTTTTTAGAGTTGGATAAGTGAGGGTTTTGATTCAATTTACCTAGTTATGATGATAACTTTCCAATTTTAGAGACAGCTTCCTAAGACATTTGCAGGAGTTTCATTTATGAGCCATGAATGTGATTATAATACATAGTTTGTGACTTCATCATTTAAGAGTTTTAAAAGTAAAAAAATTTCAGTTTTTTTTAAAGAGCATATCCAAAAGGTCTTTTAATTTTCATTTCCTTTTTCCAGAGGCAGAAATAGAAACACACAGAGATGAAATTGTGAGTTCATGGATCTACAATGAGTTGGTGGTAGGTTGGTTTGTATTAATGTCACCATTGAGAAAAGAAAAGGTAACTGGGTAATACATTTCTGATCTGCTAATGTTTTCATGGTTATATCTTGCTCCTCATTCCTCCTCACTGTCAGTCTGTAATATTTGTCAGATCCTCACCTGTTATTGGTCCTGTCTATATTTTATTTAACCTCCTTTACTCTTCTTACCCGAGGCAGAGCGTTCGCATGTGTTTATCTGAAATAGGAACTGATACAGCACCAAGGTGGCACTGTTTCCTGTCAACAGTCATGCAGTGGGAACATCAAGTGTTTAAAGGTCAAATACCCGAAGGCTCTCCAAGGGACAAGCACAGCCTGGGAAGCTCAAAGCCGTAACTCAGAACAGGGCAATTTTCACCTAAGCAAATAGTTTATGGGAAATCGGAACACTACAAATGACACACTAAACAGACAGACACTTAGAAGGGTGAGTGGCGGTTGCCGGTAGCTACGTGTATGTCCCTTTCTTCTATTTCAGCAGGAACCCCTGGCACCAGCACAGTGTGAGGAGATTTGGAATGCGAGCACCGAGGGTCAACTCCTGGCTCTGACACTGAAGTTTCCTTGGGTATGTTACTTTTTCACTCTCAGCCTCAGTGTCCTCATCTGTGGGGATAAGAATGGGGACACCACTAGTCTCATGGTGGAGAGAGTAGAACGGGTTCATGTAAGTCAGTCATGTCCTCAGAACAGAGCTGGGCACCCTCTGAAAGCGTCTGCTATTATGTCATCGTGGTTTCCAGGAGGTTCCGACGCCATTGTTGACTCAGTGTTCTGATACTCATGTATTTACGGCAAATATGGTTTGAATTCCTCACGACAACATGTCTTAGATGCACAGAGAAGCTGATATTACTTGCCTCACTTTATCTGTGGAGATACTTAGTTCCAAGGACAGGGAATCATTTCCCAAGGTTAGGGAGGGAGTCAGCGATCCCCTGAGAGCAGATTCCGTATCACTGTCCATCTCTTGAATCCCTGGACAGCTACCCATGGACTGCAGTCCTGTGGGCTTGTGGGGAGAATGTGGCATAAATAGGCCCGAGTGTCTTTCTGTGTTCCCAAACAGGGAAGGGCAGGCAGAAGCTTTCCTCACTAGGCGGCGCATTCTGCTGTGTGCGTTACAGTCCCGAACGCGAGAAAAGACACCTTAACACCAGATTAGACCAGACTGATCAAATTTGGAGTTTATTCAGCTGGCCGGGCATGCTCTCCACCTGCTCTGGGACACGTTTTCAGAGAGCAGCCCCGAGGCAGGAGAAGCCGGCCCTTTTAAAGGGAAAAAAAAACTCTAAAAATATCTAATTAAGCAAGCGCAGTTACAAAAGCAAAGCAAAGCATTAATCTTAGCTACGACATATGTGTTATCTTGTTTCAGCACCATGGGGGGGTTGAAGCCTTGAGGTGAGTTTTTAGGAATTACTGATTGCAGCTAAGACGTAATTTGAAACAGGATGACGACGGTTAATCAAAATATATTTTATGTTTTGTGATCTTAGCCAGAGCGCATTGTACTGGGTACACGAAGCATGTCAGGCGCCTCAGGGGCCCAGGGCATTTCAACCTCGGACCAGTGGCTCTATCTGGTGGGCAGATGTGCCAAGCACTCCCGCCCTTCTATTTCTTTTCTAAACTTAATCACTTAAGCAGGTGTGAGATGGCAGGTCCGGAGTCAGATAAGGGTCAGCTGAAACTTTTCTACTTTCTCTCTTAAGTAAGCAAACATGGTTCAAAAGCTAATGGCCAGTTATTTTCTGCTTATGGCCCCTAGGCCCTAACAGTGTAGAGAGATGCTCTCCCGCAATCCACAGTGCGAGAGGCACCACTGTACCTATTTACTAAGCACCTGGTTTACTGCCAGGCGTTCCTCTCAGTCTTCAGAGGAACATGCTGCTGATCACTCCCTTGCAGAAACAGAAAAGGCTGCCCTGTCACTTCCAGGTCACTTTTCAAAAAGCTGTTGATTATACCCAGTTGGCAGCCCGCCCTTGGAAGAACTCAGGTGGGCTTCTTGCAAGGAGGACGGCATACCAGGACATTGGAGGGAGCGGGTGAACAGCAACGTTGATCTACATGGCTGTTGAAACTGGAAATCTCAGCTTTATTTACATCATCTCCTAAAGGACTTTAAGAATTTTAAAAACTGTTTTTCTGACATTAAGGATTTCTGTTTGTTTTTAACAGCCATGTGAATTACGCTTTGAATCTCTCCTGGATACATCGTGTCTTCCTTTGCCCGCACTGCTCACTATCCATATCTAGCAAACCCTCATTACATTTTTATTGTTTGCCTCACCTCTGCCACTTTTCCTAATATCCCTCTCCTTCCTGCATGCATGTTATTGCCTACACCTGGCTGCTGTGAAGGGAGAGCTCGTAGACATGACCTGTGGCCATTTCGCATCCCTTGGCCTTCCTATTAGAAATCCTGCCCTACGACCTTTGTTACCACTAAGCTGTGGGTGAGAGGGCCGCGCGTCCAGGTCTCTCTGCATTTTATGATAAACATTTGTAGATGAACAGAAAATGTATTTGGAATTCCCTTATCAGAGCATTCATCCTGTTTAAAAGTACCAATGAGACATATTTATTTTCGGATAAAGACGTAATTTGGGTCAGAAACAATGGAAGGTAAAAGTGGGGAACAGTGGATAATTTTCTCTTTTCCATACTGCCATTCCAGCACATGGTTGTCATAGTACATAAAAGTGCTTGTCTAGATTCAGTACATACACAACGTGGCTTAAGATAAATCTACAGCTGGCTGCAGCCTCTTTCTTTCTTTCTTTTTTTTTTTTTTTCCTTTATTGAGACAAGGTCTCACTCTGTTACCCAGGCTGGAGAGAAGTGGTATAATCATAGCTTACTGCAACCTCTAACTACAGGGCTCAAGCAATCCTCCTGCCTCAGCCTCCTGAGCAGTTGAGACTATAGGTGTGCACCACCACGCCTGGCTAATTTTTTTATCTTTTGTAGAGACAGGGTCTCACTATGTTGCCCAAGCTGATCTTGAACTCCTGGCCTCAAGCAATCCTCCCACCTTGGCTTCCAAAGTGCTGTGATGAGAGGCGTGAGCCACCTCGCCCGGCCAATATAACCCTCTTTTCTTTCTATACCTTGCAGTCTGAACTCCCGCAGCACCCAACTTCCAGCACTTACTGGCAGTAACAAGTTATTTCCAGACTTTGTGTCTTGTATCAGACTGTTTCTTCTTCCTAGAATAACCTTGCTCAACTTAAGAGTATCTTATGGTCTTAAAAACTCAACACAAATCCACTTTCTGAGATCTTTTTTCCATTTTTCCCTCTCTTCCCGCCACTTGCCATGATAGAGTGGAGTTAGATTTGCTATGAAGTTGTACCTACAACTGATTATTGTATTTGTTTGGGGGTTTGCTTGTTTTTTTCTGAAAGCTGACAAGGTTTTTGTTAGCAAAACTCATGTCATTGTTATTTCGCATTCCTGATCCCTAGCACAGGGCCGGGAACACAGTCTGTATCCAGTAAATATTGATAGACAGATTGACTGAAATAATGTCCAATAAGAAATAAGTAATTAATAATTTTTCATCTAATATAGACAAAATATTTCAAAATGTGGTGTTAAAAGGATGGGAAAACTTGTCTTCAATGTATTTATAGTTGAATGGAGCAGCATGTGAAAATTAAATACAATATCTATATATCTATGTGCATCTACATATATACATTCTATATGCAAATATAGAATGTAACACAATGAATAAATAATAAACTTTTCATTTTTATTTTTATTCATATACACAATCAGCTCTCAATATCCACAAGTTTTGCATCTGTGGATTCAACCAACAGTAGATGAAAAACATTTGGAAAAAGTCAATAATACAATGATAAAAAATAATACAGATAAAAAATACATCATGGCAACTATTTACATAGAGTTTTTATTGTATTAGATATATAAATAATCTTATAAACAATTTAGAGATGACAAAGCACAGGGAGGATATGCACAGGTCATATACAAATGCTGTGCCATTTTATATCAGGGACTTGAGCACCTGCAGATTGTGGTGTATCCATGCGTAGTCCTGGAGCCAATGTCCTACAGACACCAAAGGACAATTGTACACACACGCACACACACACAGACACATACTGTTTATTTTTATTTATTTATGTTTATACATGTGTCTTTAACCACTTGACTACATGCATTATAGGATGGCCACCATGTCCGTTCATGGTGCATAAAATAATACTGTGCATAAGGTAGTTTGCAAGTAGCAATCAGAGAAGCGTCTTTTACATGTGTCTTTAAACTCTGTGTCCATAGCATGGGGTGCACGTCCATTTTGTCAAACAGCACGGTTTTCAATGTGACCTGCAAAAAGCTCTCTTAGAAACATCTTCTGTACATATTCTTTCAACACTTCACTACATACATTACAGTGTGGCTGCCACACCCATTCAGTGAAATAACACTGTCCGATGAACACAGTGTGTAACAAGCTTTTTTGGGACAATATGCTAGACATTAATGTCATCAAGATAAATAAGATATTACATTGACTATCGTTTAATGCTAAAAATGTATAAATATAAAAATACATATAAAGTGTTGTAGAGATAAATCGGAAAAGGTGACTTTTCCCTAAAGATTCACTTGCTATTTGAATCCAGTGTTAAAGGATGTGTAAAAATGTCTGGGTAGTTGTAGTAAGTAAAAGCTATGAAGAGCACAGCATGTGACACAACTGGTAAAGGAAAGCCCTGCCGTCAGTTTGGAGAACTGGAAGTGGTTCTGTATGCTCGGGGCTTACTGTGGCCCAGAAGAAGGCAGCCAAAGCTTGCTTAGGCATGCTTATTGAGGTTCTTGTGAACCATGCGGAGGACTTTCTGTCTTACCTTTTAATACTGCCATGCGCATGCCCAACACTCTGTTTCCTCACATGCATTCGTCTCCACCACGGGGCAGGTACTCTGGATCTACAGTCTCAGTCCCTACACTAGCCCTGAACTAGAGAGCTATGCGTCATGTTGATGTTACAGACAAGCAAACCAGAGCTCAGTGGTGTCCAGTGATTGTTTTCGATGCACACAACTAAAACGTGAAGGACCAGGACTTAAGCCTAAGACTTTTCTGTCATCGAAGTCCTACAATTGCATGTGTGTCTAAGGACAGCAAATATGGTTTCAGTGGTGTCCTCGTGGCAGGGCACTAGTTATAAGTCCATTTGACTGGTATAAAAGGGAAATTTTGACAGCTGGAGCTGAGACAATAAATTTCGTGGTATGGAGAAAGACGCATAGTTAACAAATATTTAAACTCTGAGCAGGATTATTTTTAAATACACAACGTCAGAGTAAATATTAATACTTAATGTCTTAAAGTGTTAACGCTTTCAGCTCCCTTTGCTTTTGGTGGTGATTAGTTTGTCTCATTAGTTGTTCTTAAGACATCCAGGGTTTTGGCGTTTGGGTGAGGACGTGCTCACGTCCTCATTTGGCTGCCCTAATCATGTTACTATTTAATCGTCATAATCATACAAGTTATGCACATGCTTTATATGGGTATGTGGCTTAACTGTGTAAGATGTCACGTCAGTAGCTGGTGTTAATGTTTTACAGGAAGAGGCGGAGTACAGTAGGGCAAGGTCTTTATTCCAAGAAGACATCACAGCAATTGTTCTCAATTTTGTTCTTGGAGGTTTTAGACATGATCACTCTGGTCCTTCCTAGCATGGACTGGCTCGGTTGAGTGGACAGACTATTTTTAGCTACTCAGTCTCCTTATTGTACCATGTGTAAAACTTCATTCATTTTGATCTTCCTATTCATGGGCCCAAAGTCCCCTTGGTAGTCAAATCTTAATGATTTTCACTCAATAACCTTCTGTAGTGTTGTTTATATTACATCCATTCTCTTCCAAATCCAGAACATTGTGATTATCCACTTTTGCATTAGCTGCCTACATAGTTTCTGGACTAGGGTATTTTCTGTTTCAAATTCTCTTACCATGTGCAGACATATTTATCCTAAAAAGGAAAATTCAAACCAAACTGTAACCCTTCTACAAGGCCTACGCTATCCAAATGTCTACCGATATTTATGATCGTTGAAAAATTGATTCAAATTTACCTCATAATTACCGTGTTCTACTATGTGGCAAAGCCAATAGGTGCAATGATCACTCTTCAAATTCAGAAATTTTCTTTTTCTTTCCAATGCCATCCTATAATGTACCCTCGTCATTTCTATACTCAAGCAATTCTTTATGCCCGGATTGTCTTCTTTCCTGTCTTTGTAAGAGCAAGGTGTAACCACATCCTTGAACTCATCCTGAATCTTCCCCTCTAGAGAGTGCTCCCCCTCCTCTGCATTCTCATAGTGCACAGATGACATAACAAACATTCTGACGTGGGTCGTCTTGTGTCTGCCTAATTTATTTACCCATTTGGTGGATTCCAAGAATGCATTATATTTCTATAGTGTTTGTAGTTCCCATGGTTCCTATAAAAGTCCATACCTTTACTTTAAAAAAAATTCATATTGATGAAAATTGGGGAAAACCTCAGTCCTAGTAGATTCTAACTTTTATCTTATCTTCAAGCTAGATGGAAAACCTATGGCCAATAGACTGGGTACCGTACTGCACAGGACAATCAGAGGTGTCACCACACCTTGGCATTCCCTGCTTTGGTCTTTTCTCTTCACCTGTTTACAAAATCTGATTTCCCCAAACCTCGTTCTTAAGTATCAAGGATCTGACATAAAATCTCCAGGGTGTCTGCACAATGTGATTTCATCTCTACAGAGTGAATAATCAAAGCGAGAGTGATGTGGTAGACCAACAAGAGTGCCCTCCCAGGATTCATTCTAGTAGGTTTTTCAGACCAGCCTCAGGTAGAGCTGGTTCTCTTTGGGGTAATCTTGTTTCTTTACCTAATGACCCTTCTCAGCAGCACTACTATGTTCCTAATATCCCTCTTAGACTCTAAACTCCACAATCCCATGTGCTTTTTCCTCTCCCATCTCTCTTTCCTGGACCTCTGCTACACCAGTAGTGTCGTTCCTCAGCTTCTAGTCAACATGGGTGGTTCAGATAAGTCCATCACCTACGGTGACTGTGTGGTTCAGCTTTACATCTCCCTTGCTCTGGGATCCACTGAGCGTGTCTTCCTGGCTGTGATGTCCTATTATCACTATGTGGCCATCTGCCCTCCTCTACATTATGCCTTTGTCATGCATCCTCGGCTCTGTCACACCCTGGCATCTACGGCATGGGTCAGTGGCGTGGCCACTACCCAGGTACAGTCCACTGTCACCCTGCAGCTGCCCTTCTGTGGGCATTGCCAAGTGGATCATTTCTTCCGTGAGGTCTCTGTGCTCATCAAGTTGGCTTGCATGGACACCACGTTCAACCAGGCAGAGCTAGTGTCCTGTTCCTGGTGCTGCCTCTGTCACTCATTGTGATTTCTTATGGGTACATTGCCCAAGCCATTCTGAGGATTAAGTTGGAAGTATTATAATAGTAGAAAAGAGGAATAAGAATAGAATCATAAATCTGCCTGGCACAAAAATGCAAAAGGGGGCAGGCAACTGTAGTGAAAACAGCCCAGTGCAATCACACTGACATTGGCTGTTGGGAACTTAGTCATGGCCAACTTGATATGCTGGCCCATTACTCGAGGCATTTACACATGAGGGCTTTTGTCTGTAACTGTTGAATGACAGTATTTTTCTACTGTCATATGCAAGCATTATAATGGAGTAATCAGGATCAATTTAATTGGTAAAAGTTTGGGAAACTGCCATGTTTGCTGTCATCTGACCACATGAATCCTTAGGTGATAGACAGAAATCATTACTGTAGAGTGTTTTTCCATGACCAGATCCCAGGATGTCACATTTTAATGAGTCACATTTTTTTCCATAGAGGAAAGATGGTAATCCTCGAACCCTTCTGGGGACATGATGATGCCGTATTAACAAACATTTTTTTTACTTCCCAGCATAAACTACCTTCTTATCAAGGAGGTAATCACTGGAGTTTCTCACCCTCAGGTTCTTTTTCTTAGGAGTGGGAGTTCTGGGAATAGCTTACTTTCTCTTGACACATTCCAAACAAGTCCCAGCTCTTAGTTTAGAAGCCATTTAGTTCTTTCCATTATTTGAAATGGACATTTTCATGTCGTGCCACAGACTGCATGGACTAGGACCGATATCTTTTTGTACTGTTGCCGAGATTCAGTCCCCAGAGAAGTGGCTTCTAGTCATTGAGATACTTCTTACTCATAACTGAGGATCAAACTTCACCTGCACGCCAAACTCCCACAAGATGCTTTTGACATCTTCTCATATTCTTCTAGGTAGGGGAGAAAGATTAGGTATTGTCATTCTATGCATACCGACATTCAGTTTATGCAGTAGCCAGTGACAGGACTCTACGACACTGACTACTTCACTTTCTCGGGACTTCACGTTTGTTTCCTAGTTTGTGCTTTCGTGAACAGCTCCTATGGCTCTGGGACGTTGCCTTGTGAAAGCCTGTGTATTTCCTCTTCACAGGCAGCTGGAGATACTGTGGACTAGGAAGTAACTCCTGAGTCCAGAAAGCAGATTCCTGGCCAGAAATAGGTATGTAGACAGGAATGACCAGGTCCAGTCACGATGGTCAGGTTGTATGTTTTATTGCATGTAAACTATGACATTAAGGCAACTAAGCAGAACTGTGTAGTCTGTGATTTCCAATTAATCCTTTCATGTCTCGATTTCAGAATTTTTTTCTCATAAAATTGTTATTATTTTGATTCCTTCCTTCCTTCCTTCCTTCCTTCCTTCCTTCCTTCCTTCCTTCCTTCCTTCCTTCCTTCCTTCCTCCCTCCCTCCCTCCCTCCCTCTCTCTCTCTCTTTCTTTCTTCTCTTTCTTTTTTCCTTTTTTATGCCCGATATTACATCTGCTCAAATCCAGCAAAGAGTGGGTTTAAATTAATCAGCTCTGAGCTTTCTATATTCTTCAGAACAACAACAAAAAAAATCTTCCAATTCAAAGCTTTTACCATAAGGTATATGTTGGTGAAACATCTCTCCAGGGTCTAGAAACAATTTTGTTGAGTTAAAAAGAAATTAAGTCAGGATATATTTTATCTGTTTAGCCAATTGATTTTATTTATGATTATAAATAAATTCTCAGAAATTCAGCTCCAGAAAGAAATTGAGATATGGCACACGTCTCTACTTACCACACTTTCTGCCACTTTATTAAATTAAAGCTTCAGCTTCCCAACCTGCTCTGTGCTTTAATTACTCCTAAAATCACTTAAAATGCTTGTCACCCAACTTTCACAGCAACATCCTTTCCCTCTCATGCTACATCCCATAATCTCCCCATCCTGTTGAAAGGACATTTGGGATCAATTTAAATATCACTTTGCTGCAACTTTTTTTTATTTCTAAAGAAATAACAAGTTGGCTAACAATATTTACTGCCCTCTGCCTAGGTCTCTATTCTGTGTGGATGAAAAGTTGTGTTTAAGACTTTTTTTTTAAAAAAAGTAAGCTTTCATATTTGTGTTTTGGTTTTGGATCTGGAAATTTAAAGGATGAATGAATGATTCATAGCAATTTTGTATACTTGAAAAGTGTTTTATGAAGAAGAATAATTTATGGGTTCAGAACTATGACAGCACTTTGGACTCCACCCTGTCATGGCGTAGTGATGCAGTGGATGCTGGACTGAAACACACAATCAGGGTTAAAAACCAAAGGGTGAAGTGGGAGTGAACATCCTTTGTTGATTCTTACGTCATTTCTGATGGTGAACAGCTCAGAGAAACGAACCGGGGACGTGACACGAGAGCCTGGGCCTTGTGAGTGGGCACAGCCTGAGCAGGCGGATGAGGGAGAGGTGAGCCCTGGCGGGTGTGCGGAGGTGATTAAAAGGTGGGGTAGGCTTATGTTGTGTTATTTGGTGCATAAAAATTTATCAGTGATATATCTTTAATGTATATATAGTTAAAAAGCAACTGTAAGAATTACTTTTTTAGCTTAGATATAGTTTTCATAGAGTTAACAAGTGAGCTACTGATGTCAAGAAAATTACTGTGAGAATTTTAGCATATATCATATTTTTGCTGCTTGAATTTTTTATCTCTCCTTTCTTAGGAACTACGTTTTCTTCATTTGTTTTCATTGCATTTACTCAAGCATATCTTAATTATGTTGTATCTTTCACTTCTTATATATAATTTATTAGCATTATATATTTCTGTATTTTTTAAACATAGCTTCGCCAACTCCACCTTTTAATTCCATCCTTGTTTCAAACCACTTGTTTTGCTAATTTCAGATTATAGTAAGTCTGTGGAGAGTATGGAGTGTTACTTGTATCATCTCGAATATTTATATCATTTCTTGGAGCAATTCTTCTTAAAATGCATATTCTATACCTCACTTCTATTTCTTAGGGCCTTTCTCCTTTTGTGTTTTGTGTGTGTGAGTGTGTTTGTTTGTATAGAATAATTTCTTCAGTGTTTAAAACGTAGGCGCATTGTGATGTTTCTTAGATGCTGTCATTTTTGAATATAGGCAGTCACCAGGCTTGCTCTTTTCCCAAATACACTGGGATGACTTGCCTTGGCTTTTTCTTCCTCTTTTTTATTTTCACCTGGGTGCTCTTTTACTTGGATGTTTAGAACTTCTACTGGAGGATTAAATATTAATGCTTTTTAGTTTATGTTCGGTCCTGCAGTCACTTGGTGGGAAAGCGCTAGTGGACATCTGGAAGGTTCACTCATACGTAGTTCTTTCAATCACTTTTCCCCCAAATAAATGAAATTTCTACTTGGGATCGTACCCAGTTCTATGTGGCAGGCAGCTCTGTCACTCACTTACGATCTAGCTAATCTTCCCAGCACTGAGCAATCTTCTATATGGGACAACAATTCCAGTGGGATATTTTACTTTCCGTAACCCACTACATTCTGCACCGTGTTTCTCCAAGGTTAGTGGTGTGTAGGACGGTGCTTAGAGAAAAGGATTTTGTGTTCTGTGTCCACGTGAGTTTGTTAAGTTTTAATACATCAGGCATCCAATATGTGAAGTATGTGATATAGGCTTATAGGCATTTCGTAATTTTAGGGCTGTTCATACTGATTTCGGTTCATATTGATTTTTTTTCCTATTTCTCTTATTTTGTTAAAATTATTAGGTTAAAAAGAGAAGTTATGGAAATGCCTCATTCATTCTAGCAATATTTACATCTTAAAAATTGTTTCTTAGAATTTACTTCAAACTTTTATGCTTAGCAATGCATGATGTTCTCAATGAGTAATGAGGATGTTTTCCTTGCTCAGAAAAACTGCTGTTGTTAAATGGGCCCAAGTTCAGTGTTATCTACAAGTGGAATGAGTCACTCTCTGTGAGCTCCGCAATGCGCTTTTGGAAGGTACCTGGACTCTGCTGTTGTTCTCTCTGAGTTCATTCATGGGTGTTTACTGTGAAGTTGTGAAAGGTTCAGAATAAAAGGGAAGGTGATCTGAGGCAGTAATTCTTACTAAGGAAATAAAAAAAACTAGTAACTTACGAGCTCATGATGCAAAGTCAGGGGACATTTTGCAGAGCACTGATGTGCAGTGACAAAGAGAGGACTAACAGCTAATTCTGCATAATATTTACTTGACGAAAATAAATTTGAAAAGGAAACATTTGCTCTAGTTAGACATTTGCTTAGTTACAGACAAAATATATGAAGCTTCCTGCTGAGAAAGAGTGGGAGGAAAATGAGGAGACACTAACGAGGATATTGCAGGGTGTTTCTATTTTGAAATTACAAGATTGTGGTGTTCACCAAAATCCAGATGCAAACGTGTGTGACTGTGATGACTAGTTGCCACATTGTAAGCCCCTCCTACTCTCACTAATGTTATTAATAAAGCTACATTCAAATAGTTGGTTGAATCCCACATGTGTGAAGCAATTCCAGTTTGGAGGAAGATTGATAAGGTTTCTTCTGTGGGATTTCTAGGCCTGTTTATTTATTCATTTGATAATGATGTCAATTATCTACTAATTGACTAAAGCTGTGTAAGTTTTTCTTGGGAAAATGAGAGGTATAAACTGATAGGTATAACATGAATGAATGACTTTGAGGGGTTACTCTATGCTGAGCACTTTAAGGGCTGGGGCTCAACCTCATGCCACATACGGCCCCTGGCTTCGTGAATCTCACAAACTACTGTGAATAGACAACTTAAACAAAACAAAAACCATCAAACACAAACCTAATCTCTTAGCAAGGTTTCCGTATAGTTAAGGACAAAGGCTATAGGAGTGTACAATAGTAAAGGACTATTTCTTTCTAAGAGAAGACACCTTGGTAACAGTGGGATAATGGAAGAACTGGCCTTTTCATAATAAGAATTGATTAGCATCTTCCTGAGTAGTATCATTTCATAAATCAGATATAATGTTTATTTTGAAATGAAATCAGACATAATTTTTCTTTGGAAATGAAACACCCCTTTAATTATAATGCTTCCCGTAACAGCAAGCAAATTTTGCATCTACACTTTGAGCTGATGCTTAAATAGTGCAAATGATTCCAGGAAGAAAATATCTAAAATCATAAAGATAACTTTTTTTATTAAAAGGTAGTTTGGGGGCCAGGAGCATCTTAGGTCCCTGTAAAATGAAGCAAGCAAAAAATAAAAGCAAGCAAACAAACAAGAACTGAAGGAAGGAAGAGGAAAGATAGAGTGTAGAATGAACAGGGACATGAATTCAGAAGAAACAGATTCAAGTGTTGCTTTTATGATTTACTAAGCACGTACCTTTAGCCAGGTCACGTAGGCTCTCAGGAGTTGATTTTTAATTAATGCCAATTATATCTAGTGTATTTCAAACATCTAACCTAATAACTAATCTCCACACTTTGGGGATGATGAAAAATGCTTTTTCTCTCTTAATTGAAAATTACTGAAATAAAACCTCAGGTTTCTGTCTCTAGTTAGAATTATCTGAGTTTCCCCCTTTCTGTAATTAGAAAGACATTACTATTATATAAAATAGTAAATTTCGTTCAATGGAAAGGATGGTCTAACTTATTTCCTACAAAAGATGGTGATATGTCTCAATCTGTCCTTCTCTGCTTTGGGGAGCATCAGAGGACAGCTGAGACATTAAGAGGATGTGTCTTGCATTTACTTAGAGTGCATTCATTAGGAAGATAAATAGGTCTAAGTCACTAGAGGTAAAGACATAGCTTGTAAGCATTGACATACAATACTTTGGGAAGTGGTAACACTGTCACTCATTTGACCCCATGTGATGTGTCATCTTTCTCAGCTATGCCTCAGCCTTCGGGAACATACTTTGCATATGAGGATGGTGAGGAATACCAATGACAGCAACCTAACAGATTTCATCCTGTTAGGGTTTTCTGATCATCCTCAGTTACAGAAGGTTCTATTTGTGGTCATATTGATCCTGTATTTACTAACTATTTTGGGGAACACCACCATCATTCTGGTATCTCGTCTGGAACCCAAGCTTCACACGCCAATGTATTTCTTTCTTTCTCATCTCTCCTTCCTGGACCTTTGCTTCACCAGCAGTGTTATTCCCCAGCTCCTGGTAAACCTGTGGGATCCCATGAAAACCATCACCTACGGTGGCTGTGTGGTTCAGCTCTACGTCTCCCTTGCTCTGGGATCCACTGAGTGTGTCCTCCTGGCTGTGATGTCCTATGATCGTTATGTGGCCGTCTGCCGTCCCCTCCATTACACTGTCTTAATGCATCCCCGTCTCTGCATGGCCCTGACGTCTACAGCATGGCTCAGTGGCATGGCCACCACCCTGGTACAGTCCACTCTCACCCTGCAGCTGCCCTTCTGTGGGCATCGCCAAGTAGATCATTTCTTCTGTGAGGTCCCTGTGCTCATCAAGTTGGCTTGTGTGGACACCACTTTCAATGAGGCGGAGCTGTTTGTGGCTAGTGTCCTGTTCCTTATAGTGCCTGTCTCATTCATCCTGGTGTCCTATGGCTACATTGCCCAAGCGGTGTTGAGGATCAAGTCAGCTACTGGGAGACAGAAAGCATTTGGGACCTGCTCCTCCCACGTGATGGTTATCATCGTCTTCTATGGAACCATCATCTTCATGTATCTGCAGCCAGCCAAGAGTAGATCCAAGGACCAGGGGAAGTTTGTTTCCCTCTTTTACACCGTGGTGACCCCCATGCTTAACCCTCTTATTTATACCCTGAGAAATAAGGAGGTTAAAGGGGCATTAAAGAAAATTCTAGGGAAGATTCTATGAGTAAACTTTACATGATTATAAAAACATTTTTTAAAGTGACACCGTGATGACCATCTTTTTGTGGCAAAAAATAACATCTTTTAATAGGAGGCTTTTGGTGTAATTTCTACCCATTTTGTTTTGGTTAAATACATATACAATATTTGGCATCATGTAAAATACCATGGAATATATGTCTATAGATATATATGGAGTATATGTCTATAAAGTCCCAACTTTGCCATTATCCAGTAATAGTATAAAGTGAATATTTTAGTCAATCTATGCTTCAGTGTCTTTCCTACTGAATGTATTGCTTATGTAGTACACGCGAAGCTACTTTAAAAAAATGTTTTACCAGATAAGACAAACATGGGGATATTCAAGAAGTGTTTAGATCAGTTAATTATTTTTTTTTCAGTTGCAAGCAACACATTTATCCCTGAACCTTCTTGCAGTTCTAGATGGACATGTGGCATATTTGTTCCTAAGGATGTAGCTGAGATTGGGTGCATGCTGAGCATGCTATCATCAAGCAATTTTTTTTTATTACACCCTCTATGCCAGCCATTTAAAATGTGAAAGATATGTGTAAAGGTACAAAAACAACAAAGGTCCAGGAAGGACAAAAGGTGCACATCAAAAGTAAGGGCCAAAGATGATGGAACGAGTGTGGTTCTCTGGTTTTATAGTTGAACCAATAAATCAGTTTGAATTGCCTAATGCTGGAGGATGAGTCCGTAGAAAAAGCACAGTGATTGAATTTTCTATGGCTCTCAGACACATATAAATAACAACACATTATTGTTATAAGTCTACATTTCTTTATGTAAAACATATCTTCATAATTTAGAGATTTATCTTCCAGATAAAAGCTTAATCAAACTGTTTTAATTATTTGCACTAAAATACTGTTCTTCATTTCCCATGGCTTCATTATAAATGATCTTTTCCCAAATGATTCCTTTTCTGGAAATGAGTAATTTTTGCATCTTGATTCTAGGAAAAGTTGTGTGAACTCATGGTGTATTTACTTTCTATTTCACTGCATTGTAGCAAGCTCTGGGTTGTATGGTCTATAGTAGGAAACTATGCTCTATGTTCAAACTTACATCAAAATAAATAAATGAATTCAATGAGACGAGGAAAAATATTGTGGGAAGGTTTTATACATCCAAATATGGTAATATTTCAAATAAAGAATAAAAAGTCAAGCAATGAACTGTCATTTATAACTGTTGAGAATCAGAGGCACAGTTAGGAAGACAATGCATCGCCTGGCTTCTAACCTTTCCATGTCTAGAATATTAATCTTGCAATTGTTTATTTACTCATTCATTACATTTTTGGTGACCAAGGACTGAATGCCACATACTGTGCTAGTTGCTAAGTATAGGGGGAAAACCAGAAGTAAATGATACATGCCCACATTGGACTCATCACATTTAGGAAAGATGGACCCTAAAAAACTACAAGATAATCAGGGAAATGAAATTGAGATAAGGCCTATGAAGGAAAAAATAGTGGAAGTTACACAACTGAATATCAAGGAGCTAACTAAAGGCTTCCTGAGAAAGTGGCATTTAATCTGTGACCTCAGTAGATCTAAGGAGTAACCCTGGAGGACCATAGAGGAGGGGTTGAATGGGGAAAGGGAAGAGTTTCTAGTAGAAGACTTTGCATAAGGCAATGCAGCCAAGATATCAGCTGGAGTTTTATCCTGACATTCCAGATCTGGGTGATATGGACGTGTACTCAACCAATTACCTGGCCTCTCTTTGCCAAAACTCTCCCAAATTTCCACAAATTCCCTGAGGGCTTCTATTCTTAGAGTGATTGTGACCTTGTGCTCCTTGTAAAACTCTTGCGAGTTTAGAGCACTTTAAACAAGATGATGTTTTGAGCAGGGTTAAGTCAGATATGACAGAGCATGCACGAGAAACACCTGCATCTTCTCGATAGCTCTTTCTTTCTTATGCTGGCCTTACTTACCTTCCTGGGAATACTGCAGTCTTCTCCCAAATTAGAAGCAGTAATCTCACTTCCTGCACTGTTTTGAAACCAGCAAACAACCTGACCTTACAAGATCCAGTTTACAAGCTAGGAAGTTTTTAAAAAATGTTTGCAAATATGGGTAGTTTTCATCTTGAGTAGTTGCAGTACTACAGCCACTTGACAAAGTTCCTCTGTATGTTATCAAAATAAAAATAATGCTGTATCATTGTCTGCTGTGGATTTTCAGTAAATTATTCCAAATGCTTTTAAAATACACTGGGTAAAATATTTGCAGCGTAAGTAGGCTCTTCAGCTATCAAAATTTTATGTCGGACCTTTATTCTCTAGTCAATTGTGCTTTTGGGGAATAAAGAAAAATATGAATATGTTGCCGGACATAAACAAAATGCAGCTTTGTGGAATAAGGATTGCGAGATAAGATGAGAAGATAGAAAGCTGTCTAGTGGGCATTGGCCGAGTGATAAAGTCTGTGTGAGCCTGGCAGGGAGCATAAAATGAAGAAATGGGACCAGGAAGCCCAGGGTGGTTAAGTTGGTTTATGCTGTAGAAGTATCACCTGAGTAATGTGTGCCCTCATCAGCCTTCCCTGTTATTCACTGGTGAATTATGGGCATAAAATGGAGCAGAATCAGTCATTCCACATCCCTGGAACCCTGGCAGCACCCACATCTGATCTCAGACCCAAACGCTGAGGAATTGATTGGAAGTGGGAAGGGCCGATGATTTCGTTCCCCTCATTCATCCCAGGTGAATGTTGTAACAAATGCAAAGTTAAGAACTTGAAGATAATTCATGAATTAATATAACAGGAATTTATTAAACATTTCATATGCTACGTCTAGTGAAGAAAATTAGAAAAAACAAAGATGTCAATAATGCTTTTTCTTCCCAAGCAATGATTATGCAAGCAATATTGCATCTTATTTATGGTAATATGTAAGTTTTTTTTTTTTATTTTTTTTTTATTTTTTTATTTTTTTAGTGACATCAGCAAGGTGGCAGACCACATGTGAACATTAAAACAACAGCGAGAGATTGGCTAAAATAACTTTATAGGATCTCTGAAATCAGGCAAAGAGCTCTAAAAGAGCTACAACAACCAAATAAATGCATAATCAAGAAAAAGCTACATTCATCTGGTCGGAGATCTCCTGGAGCTTTTACTCACCCTTGCCTCAGAGCCTGAGCTGTGTAGTTCTGTGCAGATGGGATAAAGCAGTAGAGCGTCCCCCTTTCCGCCCTTTTAACTAGAAGTAGCAGAGCAAAGCTTATTATGTTCCATTGTGTGTGGGGCTGCCTGAGAGGTTGGTATCTTTTTTGCCTAATTCAGAATGCAAATGGTGAAAGCCACATAGCTCAGAATTTAGGATCGGAAAAGCTGCAGAAGGGGCAGGTACCGCTCCTGACAGCTGCAGGGGCACTACACCTCCTCCTGTACCTGGGACAAGGGATTTTGGGTACAGGAATACAGTAAAATATCAAGGCTCCTGAGAAAAAGCAGGTCTGAGATCTCTTTTTGTTGTTGAGAAATTAAGGCATACAAAAATGTTGTGTACATTGGAGAATAAAACAAACAAAAAAAAAACCATAACAAGGCCAGGTGTGGTGACTCACACCTGTAATCCCAGCACTTTGGGAGGCCGAGGAAAGAGGATCACTTGAGGCCAGGAGTTCCAGACCAGCCTGGGCAACACAGTGAAACCCTGTCTCTACAAAAAATAAAAGTATCAGCCAGGAAAGATGGTGTGTACCTGTAGTCCTAGCGACAAAGGAGGCTGAGGCAGAAGGATCACTTGAACTCAGGAATTTGAAGTTACAGTGAGCTATCATGTACAGCACTCCAGCCTGGGCAACAGAGCCAGACCCTGTCTCCAAATTAAAAAAAAATAGCATAATGATCTTCATTTCCATTCATGTTGCTGCAAATAACATGATTTTATTTCTTCTTTATGGCTGAGTGGTTGTGTACAGACTATTGGTAGAAATATGGATAGTAAAGGCTACTCAGATGAGGTCTCGGATGAGTGAGGAATAAGGTATTGGAAATAGGAGGAAAGGCCATCCTTGTTATAATGTGGCAAAGAATTTGACTAAATTACATTTAAGTCCTAAGATTTTATAGAAGCCAACACTGAAGAGCAATAAGTTAAGCTATCTGGCAGAAGAAATAGCCTAGCAAAGCATTCAGAATAGTTCATGGCCGTTTACTGCTTATAGTAAAACACAAGAAGAGATAAACAATTTAAAGATGGAATTAATAATTAAAGGAGAAGGAGAATGTAAGTGTTTGGAAAATTTCCTGCCTGTCCACGTAAAGAATAAAAAAGCATGTTTAGGAAAGAAAACCAAGGGTGTGCCCAAGCGGCTGTTTGGTAAGGAGACTGGTGTGACTAGAAGGAAGCCAGGTGCTATTCATCAAGACAATGGGGGAATGACCTCAAAAGCATTTTGAAGATCTTTGAGGCTGCTACACCAATTACAGATCCACAGTGCCAGGGCTTTGAGGGCAGAAAGGTCTTGAAAGAGGGCCCAGTATGCCTGTAGAACCTTGGGGCTCACTGCCCAGTGCCACCTTGGGTCTCTGCTCCCTGCCTTCTGATGCAGAGCTCCTTAGCCCCCACAGCTGTGTTCGAGCAATTCCGGGTACAGCTCAGGCAATCACTCTGGAAGGCATAAGCCAAACACTTTGTCAATGCTCATGTGGTGCTAACTCTGCAGGTGTGCAGAGTGCAGGAGCTGTGGAGACAGGGTTTCTTCCACTTAGGTTTCAAAGGATGTCTTGGACAATCTGAGGGCCCAAGCAGAAACCTGTCATAAAAAGTAGAGCCATTGCAGAGAGCCCCATCAGAGCAATTCCTGGCAGAACTGTAGTATCAGGGCAGCGACAGGGAGCCCCCACTAGGACAACATGTAGTGAAGCCACAAGAGTGGAGTCTCTCCTGAGGTCCCAGAACTGTAGAGCCACCAGCACACAGTGCCAGCCTGAAAGAGTTAGAGGCATGCAATCTCAACGTGTAAGTGTTGAAGTATGGGTTCTGCCCAGCAAAACCATCGGGGTGGAGCTACCCGAGGTCTTGGGGCCCAACCCCCACCCCTGTGTACCCAGAAGGTGGAATATGGAGTCAAAGAAAATTATTCTCAAGCCTTAAGATACAATGTTGTTTGCCCTGTTGGGTTTTGGACTTCCTTGGTAGGTGTTAACCTGTTCTTTTTTTTTTTTTTCTCCCTTTGGGAATAGAAATGTCTATCCTATGCCTGGAAGTTATTTTGGAAGTACATAACTTGTTTAATTTCGCAGGATCACAGCTGAAGAGAAATTTGCCTCAGGATGAATCATGCCTTGAGTCTCAGCCATATCTGATTCAGTTGAGACTTTTGGAGCTATTGGAATGGAATGAATGTATTTTGCATATGAGAAGGACATGCATTTTGGGGGGCCAGGGGAAAAGTGCTATGGTTTTAATATGGCCTCCAAAATTCATGTGTTGGAAACTTAATTCTCATTGCATCAGTGTTGGGAGGTAAGAACTCTAATGGGAGGTGTTTAGGTCATGAATGGCCTCATGAATGGATTAATGCCGTTATAGAAAGGGCTTGTAGGAGTGGATTCGCCCTCTTGCCCTTTGGCCTTCTCCCATGTGAGAACATGGCCTTTCTCTCCTTCAGACACAGTAGGAGGTCCTTGAAAGATCTCAGCACCTTGATCTTGGACTTCCAAGCTTCCAGAACTGTGAGGAAACAAATTTCTGTTCTTTATAAACTAAGGGCATACATCAGAGATACTGCAAATTTGGTTCCAGACCACCACAATAAAGCAAATATTACAATAAAATGAGTCACACAAATTTTTGGCCTCCCAGTGCACATATATTATGTTTACACTACACTATAGTCTATTAATTGTAGAATAGCATTATGTCTAAAAAAGGTACATACCTTAATTAAAAATAATTTATTAGTAAAAAATGCATGCAATCATCTGAGCCTTCAACAAGTCATAATCTTTTTGTTGGTGGAGGGTCTTGCCTTGATGTTTATGACTGCTGACTGATCAAGGTGGTAGTTGCTGAAAGTTGGGGTAGTTGTGGCAATTCCTTAAAATAAAACAATATAATTTGCCACATCAATTGATTCTTCCTTTCATGAAGGAAGAGTCTATAGCATGCAATATTGTTTGATAGCATTTTACCCATAGTAAAACTTCTTTCCAAGTTGGACTCAATCCTCTCAAGACCTGCTGCTACTTTATCAACTAAATTTATGTAATATTCTAAATCCTTTGGTGTCACTTCAAAAATGTGTATAGCATCTTCAACAGGAGTAAGTCCCATCAAGAAACCACTTTCTTTGCTTATCCATAAGAAGCAACTCCTCATCTGTTAAAGTTTTTTCATGAGATTGCAACGATTTAGTCACATCTTCAAGCTCCTATTCTAATTCTAGTTCTCTTACTGTTTCCACCACGTCTGCAGTCACTTTCTTCACTGAAGTCTTGTACCCCTCAAAGTTATACATGAAGGTTGGAATCACTTCTTCTAAACTCTTGTTAATGTTGATATTTTGACCTACTCCCATGAACCATAAATGTTTTTAATGGCATCGAGAATGGTGACTGTTTTCCAGAAGGTTATCAATTTACTTTGCCCAGATCTGAGGAATCACTATCTGTGGCAGATATAGCCTTACAAAATGTATTTCTTAAGTAATAAGACTTGAAAGTCAAAATTACTCCTTGGTCCATGGCCTGCAGAATGGATGTTGTGTTAGCAGGCACAAAAACATTAATACCCTTGTACATTTCTACCAGAGCTATTTAGTGACTAGGTGCATTGTTAATGAGCAGTAATATTTTGAAAGGCATCTTTTTTTTCTGAGCAGTAGGTCTCAGCAATGGGATTAAAATGTTCAGCAAACCTGTTAATCCAGGCTTAGTTATTCCATTTATAGAGCACAGGAAGAGTAGATTTAGTGTAATTCTTAAGGGCACTAGGATTTTTGAAATGATAAATGAGCATTGGAAACTATCATGAGAGCAAACGGACAATCTATAGAATAGGAGAAAATATTCACATGTTACACATCTGATAAAGGGCTGATAACTATAATTTGTATAGAACTCAGGAAAATCAGCAAAAAAAAAAAAAAAAAATTAAACAACCCTATAAAAAAGTGGGCAAAGAACATGAACAGAAACTTTTCAAAAGAAAATAGACTAATGGCCAGCAAACATATGAAAAAAATGCTAAACATCTTTAATCATCAGGGAAATGCAAATCAAAACCACAATGAGATATCACTTATCCCCAGTAAGAATGGCCTTTAACAAAAAGTCCAAAAACAATACATGTTGGTGTGGATGAGGAGAGATAGGAATACTCCTACACTGCTGGTGGGACTGCAAACTAGTGTAACCTCTGTGGAAAGCAATTTGGAGATACCTCAAAGAGATACAAGTAGAACTACCATTTGATCCAGCAATCCCATTACTAGGCATCTATCCAAAGAAAAAAAAGACATGCTATAATAAAGACATATGCACTTCAATGTTTATAGCAGCACAATTCACAATTGCAAAGATGTGATCTTGTGGCTCCACTTGGGAAGGAAGATTGAACACAGAAGACAGACAACAAATGACAGACACACAAACATGATACAAGACTGCAGCCATCTCCTGCCTGCAGCGCTTTATTTTTAACACTGTTCTTCTGGCATCTGTCCCAGTCTACCCCAGCTTTTCCCACCGCTATTTTCTGTTCCCAGAATGTTTTCGTCTCAGCATGGACTGGTTCTCACAGCTCTGCCTCAGGGAGTTGACGAGTGCGTCTCCTCCTTTGCCCTTTGCCGTTTGCGGGTCAAGGCACCCTGGCTTGTTTGCAAGTCACAAGGTGTCTTGAGGCTGATCAACAAGAAACAATCCGTGTGAGAACAGGTCTTCTGAGAACTGCTTTGTTTAAACATGGCTGAGAGATGACCCGGTGTCCACTACATGTGGAAGCAACTCAAGTGCCCATCAATACATCAGTGGATTAATAAAATGTGGTATGTGTATACCATGGCGTTCTATTCAGCCACAAAAAAACAGTGGTGATATAGCACCTCTCGTATTATCCTAGATAGAGCTAGAACCAGTTCTATTAAGTGAAGTATCCCAAGAATGGAAAAACAAGCACCAAATGTACTCACCATCAAATTGGTATTAACTGATCAACACTTAAGTGCACATATAGTAGTAACATTCATCTGGTGTGGGGCAGGTGGCAGGGAGAGGAGGGGATGGGTATATACACAGGTAATGGGTGTGGTGTGCACTGTCTGGGGGATGGACTCGCTTGAAACTCTGAGTTGGGTGGGATAAGGGAAATATATATAACCTAAACATTTGTATCCTTGTAATATGCTGAAATAAAAAAAAATTAAAAAGAAATGGTAAATGAGCATTAGCTTCAACTTGAAGTCACCAGCTGCATTAACGTCTAACAAGTAAGTCAGCCAGTTCTTTGAAGCCTTGAAATCAGGCATTTCTTCCTCTTCTCCTTGCTATGTATGACAGTACTGGATGGCATATTATTCCAGTAAAGGGTATTTTGAAAATCTGTTGTTTGCTATAATCACCTTCATCAATTATCTTAGGTAGATCTTCTGAGTCACTTGCTGCAGCTTCTATTAATGCATCAGCACTTGCTGCTTCATTTTGCACTTTTATGTTGTAGAGATGGCTTCTTTTCTTAAACTTAATGAACCAACCTCTACTAGCTTCAAATTTTTCTTCTGCAGCTTCCTCACCTCTCTCAGCCTTCATAAAACTGAAGAGCATTAGGGGCTTTCTCTGTATTAGACTTTGTCCTAAGAGAATGTCGTGACTGGTGTGATTTCCTATCCAGACCAATATAATTTTCTCTGTATCAGCAATAAGCCTGTTTCACTTTTTTAACATTTGTGTGTTCAATGGAGTTGCACTTTTAATATTCCTAAAGAACTTTTTCTTTGAATTCGCAACTTGGTTGTTTGGCACAAAAGATCTAGATTTTTGGCTTGGCTTGGCTTTCAACATGTTTTCCTTACTGAGTCCAATTATTTCTAGCTTCTGATTTAAAAGTTAGAGACATGCAACTCTTCCTTTCATGTGAACACTTAAAGGCCATTCTAGGGTTACTAAATGACCAATTATTGTTGTGCCTCAGGGAATAGGGAGGCCATGGAGAGGAAAAAAGACTAAGAATGGCCAGTAAATGGAGCAGCTAGAGACTACACACCATCAATCAATTAAAGTTTGTCATTTTATATAAGTGTCGTTCATGGTGCCCTAAAACAATTACAATATTAACATCAAAGATCACTGATCACAGATCACCATAATAGATATAACAATAATGAAAAAGTTTGAAATATTGTGATAATTTCCAAAATGTAATTATGAGACATGAAGTAAGAGCATGTTGTTGGAAAAATGGCACTGATAGACTTGCTCCATGCAATGTTGCCATAAATTTTCAATTTGTAAAAATATGCAGTATCTGTGAAGCACAATAAAGCAAAGTTCAATAAAATGAGGTATGCCTATACTTAGTCTCAGGTGTTCTATGATAGCACCACAAATGGACTAAGATACTTTCATACTGAAAAGTGCAAAACATTGGAGAAGGAAATCCAAGAAGGTACAAATAATAAGGTACAAAAAATGTTCCATGTTCATCGATTGGAAGACTGAATATTACTATGATGCTGATACTACAGAAAGCAATTTACAGCTTCAATGCCATCCTTGTTAAATCTGAACAATGTATTCTCTCTCTTTTTTTTTTTTTTGTGACAGAGTCTCACTCAGTTGCCCAGGCTAGAGTGCCATGGCGTCAACCTAGCTCACAGCAACCTCAAACTCCTGGGCTCAAGTGATCCTTCTGCCTTAGCCTCCCGAGTAGCTGGGACTATAAGCATGTGCCACCATGACCGGCTAATTTTTTCTTTATTTGTTTTTTTTAGCTATCCAGCTTATTTCTTTCTATTTTTAGTAGAGATGAGGTCTCACTCTTGCTCAGACTGGTCTTGAACTCCTGAGCTCAAGCAATCCACCCCCCTCGGCCTCCTAGAGTGCTAGGATTACAGGCGTGAGCCACCGCGCCTGGCCTGAACAATATTTTTGAAGAAATAGAAAAATTCTTTCTAAAATTTGTGTGGAATCTTAAGGGACTGAATAGCCAGAAAAATTTTGAAAAAGAACAAAGTTGGATCACTCACATGTCCTCATTTCAAAACATATTACAAAGCTACAGTAATCAAAACATTGTGGTATTGGCATAAATACAGATATACAGGTCCACATAAGAGACTAGAGCACCCAAACATAAACCCTCACATATATGGTCAAATTATCTTTGACAAAGGCGTCAAGAACACTCAACAGGGAATAGACATTCCCTTCAACAAATGGTGCTGGGAAAACTAGATATTCACATGATCCTTATCTTATAAAAAATTTAGTCAAAATGGCTTAAAGACCTAAACATAAGACCCCAAACTATAAAACTCCTTGAAAAAAAATAGGGGAACAACTTTATGATGTTGGATTTGGCAATGATTTCTTGGCTATGACACCAAAAGGAAACAAAAGCAAAACAAATGGAATATCTCAAAAGTAAAACAAAACAAAATAGAAAACACAAAAATTCCCACAAACTTTTGTGTATCAAGGCACATAAGGCAGCCTATAAAATTGGAGGAGAAAATACTTCCAAATCATATATTTAATTAAAGGTTAATATCTAGCATATATAAAGAACACATCTATAACTCAACAATAACTACAACAACAAAATGAGTAAAAATGTGCAAAGGACTTGAATGGACTTCTCTAAAGAAGATATACAAATAGCCAATAGGAATATGAGAAAAGCACAACAGTACTAATCTTAATAGAAATGCAAACCAAACCACCATGAGATACCAATTAGTGAGAAAAGAAAAAACATCAACATCAAGAACAAAATATAAAATGTTAAGTGTTGGCAAGAACATGAAGACATTGGAAGCCTTGTGCATTGCTGGTGGAAGTGGAAGATAGTATAGCCACTTTTGAAAACAGCATGGTAATTTCTCAAAAACTTAAAAATAGAATTCATAGTGTCCCACAATTCTACTTCTAGATATATATCCCATGGAGATGTAAATAGAAACTCTAATATATATTTGTAAACCCATGTTCACAGCAGTATTATTCACAATGCCCCAAAGATGAACAACCCAATGTCTATCATAGATAAAATGATGAACAAAATGGGGTATATAAATAAATGGAATATTACTGAGCTTTAAACAGAAATGCAATTTTGATATAAGCTACAACATGGATGATCCTTGAAAACATTTAACTAATAAACTATGTCGGTAACAAACTGACAAATAGTGTATAATTTCACACATATGAGGTACCTATGGTAATAAACATCATTAAATCAATAGTAGAATGATGATTACTAGGGGCTGTGGGGAGGGGATATGGTGAATTATTATTTAATGTGTGTAGAATTTCTGTTTTGGAAGATCAAAAAAGTTCTGGAGATGGATGGTGTGATGGTTACACAACAATGTGAATATACTTAATGCCAATGAACTGTACACTAAAAAAGTTTAAAATGGTCAATTTTATGTTATATATATTTTATAAACAATAAAAATGACTAAAATGGTGAGCTGAGTGTTGTGTATATTTTATCACTGGAGCTGGAGCCCATTCTGCTAAGTGAAGTATCACAAGAATGGAAAAACAAGCACCACATGTACTCATATCAAATTAACTGATAAACACTTATGTACACATATAGTAATAACATTCACGGGGCATCAGGCAGATGGGAGGGGAAGGAAATGATGGGTATATACCCACCTAATGGGTGCAGTGCGCACCGTCTG
>CAUYRT010068409.1:0-38605 GCA_963574885.1 Lepilemur ruficaudatus
CTCTTGCTCAGGCTGGTCTCGAACTCCTGACCTTGAGCGATCCTCCTGCCTTGGCCTCCGAGAGTGCTGGGATTACAGGCGTGAGCCCCCGCGCCCTACCAAATTTGCATTCTCTTATGCGAGATGTTGGTTGGGGGACCCGCCCTGCCCCATTTTAGGAAAATACGTGGGGTCAACACCCGCATAAACCAGTGCAAAGCCCAGGATTCTACCAGACCCGAATTCCCATTCTGCCGTCCCTTCCTACTCAGCTGTGTGACTTTGTGGCCACGCTCGCCCTCTCTGAGTGCTCCTTTTCTGTGAAATCAGACCCAGCCATCTGTCTGTGCGCCCATAAAATATTTTTCCAGTGCCTGCCAGGACTTATCTTAGGTGGAGGGGGTCATTCCTAGCGTCCTGATTTGACTCCTCGGGCCCTCAGAGTGTCAGTCAACAAACCACGATGTCTGGGCCACATGAGGGTGGGCAGAAGCCCCCAGCGGTTGTCGGGACCTGAGGGTCCGTGGATCCCTGAGAGCAGGAGTCGCAGATGGCTGGGAGGACAACCCCGGGTCCGCGGGGCCAGCTGCCCGGAGCAGAGGCTGAGCCCTCGGTGCCTGGTCGTTCAGGGCACCATAGGGTCGTGTGCAAAACCCCAGATCGGCGGCCCTGGGACAAAAAGCGATGGAACGAGGCTGGGCTCGCGACGCAGGACGGTTTTGAGAAAACTCAGACTGTGTGTTCTCCTCGTATTGTGCATTTGTGAATGCGGCTCGAGAGAGAGAAGCTTCCAGAATCTCCAGAATCCGGAGAATTATTCAAAGCCCTTTCCGCAGCGAGCAAAGCCTGGCCTGTGATAAGACGGGATGCCTTTTCTTTCTTATTGATACAGAAAATAGCAATGCATCTTAAACTCAACGGAACGAGGAAATTGCTGGAATCGGGATGCGGGGGGAGGTCAGGGAAGGCTTCCCGGAGGAGGCGGCGGCTGGTCTGAGATGCGAAGGTTGCGTAGGCGGTAACTGGGCGGCGAGAGGAGGGAACGGTGTGCTAGGGGAGAGGGAATGGTGTGGGTGAAGCCTTCTCACACGAGGTCTTCGTGAGCCCTCCGTGACGTGGTTGTCTCCCTTTATGTCTTGCGTTGGGCCAAGCGCATAGTAGGTGCTCACTAAACGGATGGCAGGAGATGCTCAGTCAAGGCACTGCCCTCAGTCCCAGATTCGAATGATGCCACGTGGGCGTGGCTTTCCGGCAACTGTGTTCTGAATGCCCTGAGACCCGGAGGTTTGGGCCTGGTCTGAAGCCCTCGATGTGTCAGTCAACTGTCGAGAGGAGATGACCTGCCAGGTCTCGAATCCTCAGCACCCCCGTGCCAGCTACTAACGCGGCTGCATCCTCAGGTGCGCAGCGGGCTCCCAGCTTGAGATGTGGAGAAACCCAAATTAATAAACTGACCTTAGTGAGAGGCAGGTGTGTTGATTGGCTCTTGAACCAAGAAGGCTGATGTTAGACTAGTTTGGCTTCAGGTGTAGCTTGATCCAGGGGTCAACCAAGGAGCCATTAACAGAGGGACAAAAGCAGATCCAGAGAGATGAAACCGTTGGCCCGAGGCCACACAGCTAGGGAGAGGCCAGGCCCCAGTTCAGACTCTGGTCGTTCTGGGGTTGCTGTTCACTGTGGTTCAGAAGGTTGTCTCGGGCCAGGGAGTAACGAACCCATTTTATTGATGGGGAAACTGAGGCTCATACAAGGGAAATGACTTGCTTAAAGTCACAAAGTACACAAGGAATAACACCTGGCATCGAGTTCACATCAGACCTGTGGTTTTAGGCCAGGCGCGGTGGCTCATGCCTGTAATCCTAGCACTCTGGGAGGCCGAGGAGAGAGGATCGTTTGAGTTCAGGAGTTCGAGACCAGCCTGAGCAAGAGCGAGACCCCTGTCTCTACCAAACATAGGAAAATCAGCTGGGCATTGTGGCGCACACCTGTAGTCCCAGCTACTCGGGAGGCTGAGGCAGGAGGATGGCCTGAGCCCAGGAATTGGAGGCTGCAGTGAGCTCTGATGACTCCCCTGCTCTCCAGCCTGGGCGGCAGAGCGAGACTCTGTCTCAAAAAAACCCCAAAAAACAGATTTAAAAAAAATCCTGTGGTTTTAGACGCTGGGCATATGGTTTCTCTGTAAGCACAGCTTGAGTGGTGGGTTGGTCCAACTGAGGCAGGAAGGAGAAGAGGCTCCCCAGGGGCAGCAGCGACCATGGGCCGGGCCCTCCGCAGCCCCTGTGGGAAGTGCCCGCGCTGGCCCCTCCTGCCACCCGGCCCGGATGGTCGTGACATTTCCCAGCCTCTTGATGAACCCATCACAGGCCGACAGGTAGGGAGGTCCCCGCCGGCCCCGGCCCTGCGCCAGCCATGGCCCCCGGCCAGACCTGCCCGTGTCTGTCACCGGTGGCAATGAGACTGGCAGCGGCTGCCATCCCCCGAGCCAGCCGCCTGGCCCCCGACACCCGGGTTCCCGCGTGTGTGTGGATGGCGCGACGGCGTCGATCCTCCCCAGTGAGCGTGTTTCTACCGGTGCCCCCGTGATGGACGCCACCCCACCCGCCACGGCCCTGTCTCTGCTCCCTTTGCCCTTGGGCATCTCCGCGGCATTTATTGGCCACCCACTGTATACCAGGCATTGAGCTCGACTCTCAGGGAGTGTCGTCGCCAAATCCTAGTCCGGGCTCTGGGGATCAGTGTCCTCCTGGTTTCGTATCCCTCCCCCAGCTTGCGCCAAGCTGTGTGACCTTGGACAAGTGTCCTGACCTCCCTGAGACTCACTTTCCTCATCTGTAAAATGGAGAGATTCAGTGAAATATCACACATAAAGGACTTTGAAAGTGTCTGGACACCGGGTATGCGACCTATGAACATTAGCAATTACTGTCACTATTGCTGTATTTTTTTCTTTCTTTTGTAAAACTTGCAATGCCTTGACAGTTTAAGCTGTTATTTTATTTTTTTTTTTAAGTTTTTTATTATTTTTTTTTGAGACAGAGTCTCCCTCTGTTGTCCGGGCTAGAGTGCCGTGGCGTCAGCCTAGCTCACAGCAACCTCCAACTCCTGGGCTCAAGCGATCCTCCTGCCTCAGCCTCCCGAGTAGCTGGGACTACAGGCACGTGCCACCGTGCCTGGCTAATTTTTTCTATATATTTTTAGTTGGCCAATTAATGTCTTTCTATTATTAGTAGAGACGGGTTCTTGCTCTTGCTCAGGCTGGTCTCGAACTCCTGACCTTGAGTGATCCTCCCGCCTCGGCCTCCCCGAGTGCTGAGATTGCAGGCGTGAGCCACCGCGCCGGCCTAAGCTGTGACCTGAGCATGAGCAAACGCAGGCATCCCGTTTCCAGACGTCCTTTGCCCGCTGTTTCGCGCAGGGCTCTGTGGCCGATAGCGTCAGGATGGGCCGAGCGGTGGCTTCTTTCTCAGGGCTGCGTGCTCTGCCACCGGCGTGCGTCGCGGCCCCGGCGGATGTGGCCATCCGTCTGTCGTTGGCTTGCGTGCCAGATGCGCTGCGGTGCTTGTTCATGCACAGGCCCCGCGCACGGCCCGAGATGCCGGCGGGCTGCACGTGTTGGCACTGGCACCTCCTCGCCCCGTCACCCCGTGGAGGGCGTCCCCAGTCTCCGCCCCAGCGTCTGGCGAGCGACCGGGCTCGGCCTCCCTCTGAAGGGTTTTGGGAGACAGGGACGTTTTCCTTTTCTCCTTGGCGGCTTCCCCGAGCTGGCCACGACAGCTGCCCCCCGCCCCGCCTGCGGCCTCCACCCCGGGCACGGTCTTAGGTCTCAAATTTCCCTTCAGATCGCGACAAAAGCTTCGCATGTTCAGTAAACAATCACAGTGTCCTTTCTGGGCCCAGGACCCTCCTGTTGCCTCGAGACCCATCAGTGGGCATTTATTGAGCACCTACTGTGTGCCAGGTGTTGGGAACAGAGGGGTGAAGGAGACAGAGGAAAAGCCCTGCCCTTGTGGGATGCAGCAGGAGAAGGATGATAAACAGATAAACAGATTAAACATTTATTAAGCGTCGACTGTATCCCAAGCTGGGGGAAGGGGTGAGTGAGAGGGAGGGGTTGTTTTAGCTGCAGAATCAAGAGAGGCCTCGCTGAAGAGGTCGCATCTCAGTAAAGACCAGCGAGAGGGAGAGGTTGAGATCTAGGGAAGGTGTTTGAGGCAGAGGCACAGCCCGTGCAAAGGCCCTGGGGCAGGACAACGCCTGGCATGTTGGAGGCTCAGCGTGGAGGCCCGTGTGGCTGGAGCAGAGGGAGAAGGAGGGGAGGGGACGGGGCAGGTCGTGCAGGGCCTGGTGGGCCTCAGGGAGGACTTGGGCTTTGATCCCGAGGGAGGTGGGAGCCATGGAGAGCTGTGGGCAGAGGACGGCCGGGCCCTGACTCGGGTGCCCACAGGCACCCTCTGGCCACTGCAGGGAGGACAGACGGGGGCGGGGTGCGAGGGCTAGAGCCGGGGACGGGGAGGAGGTGACTGGGTTGGTCCAGGCCAGCAGTGATGGCGGAGGCAGAGGAGAGGGTGTTTTCTAGAAGGATTCTTCGGAAGAATTAGCTGGACTAGCCACGAGGTTTGGTGCAGGGTGGGGTGGAGAAGAGACAAGGATGACCCTGGGCCCGTGTCCTGAGCATCTGCGAGGATGGCGGCGTTGAACTGAGAAGGTCAGAGGGGCGGGTGTGGGCACCCCCCTGTCAGCGGGACACCCGCGAGGTTCCCAAGAGGTGACAGGCTGACCTGGGCTCTGGGTCCAGTGCTACATACAAGCCAATGGCCCTGGGCAAGGCACATCCTCTTCTCAGCCTCAGTTTCCCCATGTGTGAAACGGAGGGGGGTGGTGGCCGGGGCTGTGGGCCACACATTTGGGGCTGGGCGGGGCGAGGGCTTAGGTCGTGGGGGTGCAGCTTTGGTTCTTATTAATGGATCAGGCCATTGAAGCCCAGAGAGGCTAAGGCACTCGCCAGGGCCACACAGCCCGTGGCAGAGGCGTGACCCCCCCCCCTAAGGGGCCCACAGGCTTGGTTCTGGGTGGTTTGCAGGCGACTCCGGTTCCAACTTGGCACTTACCTCCCACCCCAGCGCGCTGTGAGCCCGGGGACAGATGCCAGCTGGGTGGTGGGGCCAGGGGGTGCCTTGGTGAGCAGCGCCCCACCTTACACTCAGAGTTCCTGTCCCCTCCCAAGCCCCTGGTCCCCACACTCCCGCTAATGAAGGAAGAGGAGCAGGAGGGAGCGAGCGAAATTATATACACACACGAACATGTAAAAATTAGTTTAGGACCCGGGCCAAGAACCACTTGCGCTCGGCCAGGCATTGTGGGTAATTCATCGCTGATTACCATAAAAGCCACAGCCTGGCTGACAGGCGGCTGCGGGGCTTTTGTTTAAGATTCTGATGAATATATAATCCCTGCCCCCGCCCGCGGCCCTCGGTTCCCCCCCTGCCCCTGAGGCTGCCAGACCTCTGCCCACCCTGCCTTCGTCCCTGACTGCTGAGCAGGGGCCCCCAGGAAGGATGTCCCCAGCCCCGCCCCTCAGGGGCTGGCAGTTGTGGCCTGTTCAGGAGCCAGCCCTGCTCCGAGACTGCGTCGGAGAGGCTTGGCTCGGCATTCAATGCCCCCCACCAGCCTCAGCGATCCCAGGCCTTGCACTGCGGCCCCCTACCCCGAGCCCAACTCCCTTGCTTCTTAATTCATCCACTCGGTGTGGATTTACTGGGCTCCAACTGCTTGCCGGGCCCCATGCAGGGGCTGGGGATGCTACGGTGACGGATGCTGACGGGGGTCCCTGCCCTGACGGAATCTGGGGGTGACGGATGATTAGAGGCAGGAGCAGTTGCAACGATGAGCTATCATTTCTCACCCGTCCCTTTGGCAAAGCTATTGGAAGCGCGGTGGCATCTCAGGTGGGAGCGCTGAGAGGAACCAGGCCCTCTGGGCACTACTCGCGGGAGATTAAATCAGCATCTGTGTCACCACATTGTTCTTGCCAGATGACACATGCACGTGGGACAGAGTGGAGGATACGGAGATAAATGCACAGTGCGCTCTGTCTCTGCCGCCTCCCGGACCCCTCCCCGCCCCCTCCCTGGGAGCGGTCTCCTTCCAGAATCAGTGGACTTTGTCTGCAAAGAGTCAGACACGAAATCTTTTCAGCTTCGCTGGCTGCACGATCTCTGTGGATGCTCCTGAGCTCTGCCATTGTCGTGTGGAAGCAGCCACAGGTGACACACAAACCAGTGGGCATGGCCCTCTGTCGATAAAGCTTTATTGATAAAAACAAGTGGGGGGCCGGATTTGGCCCCTGGCGCTGTCCAGTAGAACTTTCTTTTTTTTTTTTATTTTCTTTATAGCACAGAAGATCAGCATAGACAGTGGAACTTTCTCTGATGATAAAAATGCTCTCCGTCTCTGCTGTCTAACACGGTTGCCACGGGCTGCACGCGGCGACGGAGCGTTTGGGATGTGGCCAGTGCAACCGGGGAATTGAATTTTAAATTTCCTTCCATGCGACTTTAAACAGCCGCATGCGGTGCGTGGCCACCGTTTTGGGCAGTGCGGTTATCTAGAAATCTCCGAACGTTCGGTAGGCGGGTAGATTTATATGCCTTTGTTTAGCCAAATGGCAGCATCTTCTACGTGCTGCTCTGTACCTTGGAGGGATTATTTTTTTTTTACCCCACTTAAAAATAGAGTGTCTTAAAAGTAATTTTATAGTCGTGCATCTGGTGTTCCTTTTCACAGCTGTGATACCGATCTCGTAATACGAAGAGACACTGATCTCTTATGTCATTATTTTGTGCCTTGGGCTGTTATTTATTTAACCAATGCCCTGTCGGTGGGCATTTGGGTCGCTTCAGGTCTTTTTTTTTTTTTTTTTGCCATGAGGATGTTCTACCCAGGATTGCGTCTGGTGGGTAAATTCTTAGAGGTGGCGTTATCACCCGAAAGGGAATGCATCCACTTAATTTTGGAAGATAATGGCCCATTTGGAAATACAGTCCCCGAGACCTCGACCCCTTTGGGGACTGCACTGACATGCATGCTTCCAACTCCGTAGGAGGGCAGCCAACTTGTTTAGGAGGAGCTGTGACCACGCTCTGCGCCCCAGCTGCCCCCCTCGGCACCCGCAGGAGAGACAGGTGTTTCCTCAAGGCGGGGGGGGGGAGCCCGGAGGCGTCGACGTGGAGATTCCCCATGGCGCTGGGTGAGGTTGGGAAAAATGGAGCAACCTATGTGCCCATCCATAGGGGATCGGGCCACAAACGGGCATGTGTTTTAGTGGAAGGTTTTACCCCAGGCAGAAAGAGGCCAGGGCTGTGTGTGCGCTCAGTAGATACAATGTCACGTGGGGGGAAAAGAAAAAAGCAATGATACAGACAGAGTGAATGATACAATTGTCACATAAAAAAGTTGCTGTGTGTGCTCGAGTTGTCTTTGGTCTGTAACCGCATGCACGGGAAAGTTACGGAAAATCGACACAAGCTAACGGCAGAGCTTGTGACTTCTAGGGGCAGGTGAGAGGGACTGTCCCTTTCTCCCTCCCACAGACGTCTGCACCTGCCATGTTGCAGGCCCGCCCTGCTCTAGGCAGGAGGAATTTGAAGGAACAAACTGCCTGCCCTCCTGCAGCTCGTCCTCCAGGCAGGGAGGCGGAGACTGCACACACCAAAAGAGAACGAGCACGTGGATGTCAGAAGGTGATTTCATTGCTCTGGGGAGAAAAAAAAAAACGGGTGTGGGGAGTGCCAAGGTGGGAGACAAAATCTTAAGTGGGGGGGACAGGAAGTGGGAAGTTCTTATGGAGAAGATGCGTGAGCAGAGCAGGGTGGAGCCGCCTGGGTGGGCATCTGCGGGGAAGAACGGGGAACAGAGAGCACGAAGATCTGGGGGCGCGACCCCGCGGTGCAGTTGCTGAGTCCAAGCCACCCGGCCCGCCTGTGCCTGTGCGCCCTCCACAACGGCTCCCCGTGGGCCCTGCTTGCTGGGGAATAATTAATAATCTCTGATAACACACTTGGGAGCCAGCGGGTCGTCCTTGTGCGTCCTGCCCGCGTGCAGACCGCTGGCTCTCGGGTGGGCTGGGCTTGAGGTGCCGGAGCTCACTGGCTTCCGCGTTTCCTCCAGGCCGAGGCAGGAGGGCAAGGGCTGGGGAGGGGAAACTGAGGCCCAAATGAGTGGTGGGCAGAGGAGTTGAGAACCCACTTGGATTCGAGTCTCAGCTCTGCCACTTACTAGTGGTGAGAATTTGGGCCCAGCCCTGGTGCCTCAGTTTCCCCAACTAAAACATGGGAGAAGAAGAAGAATACCAGTTTTGTAGGGATTTCGTGAGCTGCTTTGAGGGTGTCTGGACCATGTGAAGAGCCAGTGCACTCATTGAGCACCTACTGTGTGCCCGGCTGGGTTTTGAGAGCTTTGCCCGTATTAAGTGGTTAAGAAGCTTTTGTAGGTCTTGGGGGAGACGGAGTTGGTTCCAGAGCCGAGCCAATCCCCTGTCCAAAGATGTCACCTTCTTTCTGGTCACCCAGGACTTGGGACACTCGCCCTACTGCCCAGCCTCCCTGCTGTAGCCCAGCAATACTTCTATCCCTCTGGTCTTAGATGTCACCTCCTCCCAGAGGCTTCCGCCCCGTCGCACCTCTGATCTCTGACTGCCAGGGTCCCTGTCCGCCCCCCTTGTGGGCCTGGGAGCCCCCCGAGGCTGGGCCAGGGCTGCCTGGGTCATCCTGGCACTCAGCCCCGAGCCTGGTATACAGTAGGCGCCTAATAAATGCTGGGGGTGGCAGTGAAAGGAGAATCGTTACAGGGTCGTGACAGTTGTTCATTCCTCAAATACTGACCTGTTACCCCTGATCCCATTGCCCCCTGCTTTGTTCCATTCCATCTCCCCACCAGCCCCCCTCTCTTTCCCTAGAACTCAGTGTGTTCGTTGCCACCACCGGGCCTTTGCACGTGCCGGGCCCTCTGCCCAGGACTCCCTTGCTGCCCCCCATCATCTCTGTCTCTTCCCAGAAAAGATGCCCCGGGAGTTTGTCAGGACAGCGGGAATTAGGGGCTCCACATGGCCCCTGCCTTGAGCACCACGCCGGTTTGTGCCTCAGTTTCCCTGATCTTCACAGATCTCGAACCCAGGCGCCCTCAGTGCACAGGTGGGGAAACTGAGGCCCAGAGAGTGGAAGGGACTTGCTCAGGGCCACACCGCTCCCTCGGGACAGAGCTGGGAAGAGACCCAGGGCCTCCCGCCTCCTGTGGGCTGTGAATTTTGAAGTCAGCGACCCACCCTAGGATGGGGCTGTTTTGGGGGTGGCCTTGGAAGTGGATGTGGCAACCCAGAGTCGCCCAGACGGGCAGCTGAAGCCGAGAGTTTCAGTTCCTGATGCGGCAAGGACAGAGGCTCAGGGCGACCTTACACACCAGCACCTGCCGGTTCTCTCTCCCTTTTTTTTTTTTTAATATCAGATAATTTACTTTTTTATTGCAAAACATTAAGGGGGTACAAATGTTTTAGGTTACGTGGATCGTTTTTGTGATGCTGGAGTCCTGGCTGTAGGTGTGCCTGTCACCCAGATAGTGTTTCTCGCGCCCATTAGGTTGGTCTATCCCCCTCCCCTCCCCCCTGGTTGATTTCCACCGAGTTTTACTTCCCTCTCTGCACACATGTGCTCAGCGCTCAGTTCCAATTTCTTTTCTTTTCTTTTTTTTTTGAGACAGAGTCTCACTCTGTCGCCCGGGCTAGAGTGCCGTGGCGTCAGCCTAGCTCACGGCAACCTCCAACTCCTGGGCTCAAGCGATCCTCCTGCCTCAGCCTCCCGAGTAGCTGGGACTACAGGCATGCGCCACCACGCCCGGCTAATTTTTTCTACATATTTTCAGTTGGCCAATCAATTTCTTTCTATTTTAAGTAGAGACGGGGTCTCGCTCTTGCTCAGGCTGGTCTCGAACTCCTGACCTTGAGCGATCCGCCCGCCTCGGCCTCCCAGAGTGCCGGAATTACAGGCGGGAGCCACCGCGCCTGGCTGGTTAGTTCCGATTTCGTAGCGGGTACGTGTGGCGTGTGTTTTTCCATCCTTGTGATACTTCACTTAGGAGAATGATCTCCACGTCCCCTCCAGATTGTCGCAAAAGGCATTAATTCATCTTTTTCATGGCTGAGTAGAGCTCCATGGTGTACGTAGACCACGTTTTATTCACCCACCCATGAATTAAGGGGCACTTGGGTCGATGCCAGGGTTTTGCAGCTGTGGACTGTCCCGCAGTGCACGTCCCGTGCAGGTGTCTATTTGATACAATGACTCCTTTTTCCTTTGGGTCAATACCCGGTAGTGGCATTGCTGGATCGAACCGTGGGTCTGCTTTTAGTTCTTTGAGGAATGGATCTCCCTATACCGTTTTCCATCTGGCTGCTGGCGGCGTCTGTACCCAGCCAACGCGGAAGAACTGGGGACAGGTTTTCATGGTGACAATGTTCCCGTTGACTTTCCCGGCTGGGTAGAGCCTGCCGGGTCTCTGTCAGAGCCATGCTGTGCGTGACACAGTTGGTTTCTAAAGTCAGTTGGTTTAAGAGGTGCGAGGCGGTTGAAGGAAAGATTAAGGGAGGGACACCGGGACGTGGCAGAAGTCATGATCAAGGAGGGGGGACCCGTGGGGGGGAGGCCGCGATCGCCCCCACGGGGCCCCCGCCGGGCGCGAGGTGTACTTCAAGGGGAGTCACGAGGCATCTTGCAGAGGGGACGTGACCAGATTGGCCACTGCAGCCGCGGCTGGGTCCGGCGGGGAGAAGGTGGGCCTGGCGGGAGACCGGACTGACAACCGGGCCTGGCAGGGGGACCGGCCATTCTCTCCCCACGCCCCCCAACCCCTGTTTTTGGCTCACTCAGCACACTGGTGCCGCAAAGCAGTGTGGCTGCGGTCAGACAACATTTCACGAATTTCTGCGCTCAGGGGAGGAACAGAGAATGCTTCTGGGGTCAGCCAGGCAGACCCAGGTTCGAATCCCGCCTGTGTGGCCTCCACCTCCTCATCTTGGGAACGCAGAGTTTAGACACCCTGTGTGGCTACCACGGGGCCAGAGTGGCCGTCGGATGGCGCGGTGACCTCGGTCCTGTGAGCCCCTCCAGGCTCCGTGAGGTCTCTTAGCCACTTATCTGTTCACTCATTCATTTATAAAGCATTTATTGAGCACCTACTATGTGCCAGGCCCTGGCAGTGACCAAGACGGAGCTGGCTCCCCCTTCCTGGCTCCCATGGTCCCAGGCACAGCTGTCCCAAGAACCTTCTGCAGTGACAGAAGGGCGCTGTACCAGCGGGCTCCGATACGGTGGCCGTGAGCCACGCTAGACACGTGGCCAGTGCGACCAAGGAGCTGAATCCTAAATTAAATTAACTTTAAATTGAATCAGGCCCGTTGTGCCTAGCAGTTCCCGCATCGGATGCAGATCTGGACAGTAAATAAATAGAGAGATAAAATCAGGTGACAATAATAGCCACACAGGCAATAAAATAGAGGGGCGTGTGACGGAGGGAGCTGGCATGGTCAGGCAGGAGGGCGTCTCTGGGGAGGTGATGCTCGAGGGAGAACTGAACAGTGCCACAAAAATATCAAGGGCATCCCAGGCAGAGGGCATGGCTTGACAAAGGCCCTGGGGCAGGACGGCGCCTGGCGTGTTGGAGGCACAGCAAGGCGGCCCGTGTGGCCGGAGCAGAGGGAGGAGGGGGAGAGAGGGAGGGGATGAGGGCAGGGAGGGGACAGGGCAGGTCGTGCAGGGCCTGATGGGCAGCGAGCAGGATTTCGTCTTTGATCCTGAGGGAGGTGGGAGCCATGCAGGGCTGTAGGCAGAGGAGGGATGGGACCTGACTCAGGTGCTCACAGGCGCCCTGTCGCTGCTGTGGGGAGGACAGACTATGGGGGGTGAGGGTGGGAACCCGGGGACCAAGGTGGAGGTGAGTACACTAGTCCAAGCAGGCAGTTACGGAGGCTGGACAGGTCAGAAGGGAACACGGAGAAGGATGAACTTGCTGGAGATGTAGGAGGGAACCTTGAGACCAGCAGCCCGTGGGGCAAGGGAAGACAGGAGTCGGGGCCACCTCCCAGGTTCTAGCCTGAGTCTCCGGAAGGACCGACCTGCCACCAGCTGAGATTTGGAAAGGGTGGGAGGAGCGTGTTTGCTGGATCCAGCCATGCCTGAAGGCATCTCGAATTCGTCCAGAGGGAGCGGAAGGTAGCCGGCCCTGCGGGGGCCAACACATGAAAAAGACAGTCGAGCCGGGGCACGTCTGCGGTGGGCACCGTGCCCGCTGCGGTGGGGGCTGGCAGGCAGACCCGGCGCCAGGGCCGTGACGTGTGTGCGTGGGCGAGGCGTGCTTCTGGCTAGATGGCACATGCCCGCTCGCTGCCCCGGGGCACGAATGCCATACTAGCTGGGGAGGGGCCCCGGGGGCAGGGGAGCCAAGGGGAAGCTGCCCAACCAGTTTCTGTCTCGCTCCGGAAGCCAAGGGTGTGGAGTTTGGTGGTTGCACCTAAATGAAACTTTCGGGCATGTTGGCCCTAAATACGAGTCGGTGGGCCAGGCTGGGCGTGGGGGCGTCCAGGGTGTAGTTTCACCTGAAGGCCCCGCATCAGGGCAGGTTTCAGGGGCTTGACAGCATCCCAGGGGAGCTGCCCCTTCCTTGGACACTGGCAGTCAGGCTCATGACGGTGATCATGTTTTAAAACAAAAAATGTACCCATTTCCACACCCAGAAACCACAGGGAAGGAAGCAGGTGGCCTCGGAGCCATTGTATTTGCTGTTCCTTCTGCCTGGGACTCTGTTCCCGTCGGTGTTTGTATGTCTGATTGGCTCACTCCATGCGGGTCTCAACTCAAATGTCACTGCTTCCCAGAGGTCCCCCCGCCCCATCCCCAGACACCCTCGCCTTCTAGAACCTGAGCACATTTCATTTCCCTTTCAGCATCTCATAGCTCTGCCCGGCACACAGTAGGTGCTCAGTAAACATTTGTGGGAAGAATGAATGACAATGACCACATGTTAATAATGGTTCCTCTCTGGGCGAGGGAAGGATTGTGGGTAGTTTTTATTTTCTTCTATATGCTGATTTCCCCTAATTTTCTGCTGCACGTGCCTATTTTATAATTAGAAGAAAAGTTATTTTGAAGAAAAAAAAAACCCATGTCCCAGCTGCGGGAGCTGACGTGATCTAGGCCCCGTGTTCGTCCCCAAGAGCAGCCGCCTCCTGGGTGTGCACAGAAGACGCATGGACCAAAGGTTTGGGGGCTCCCAGGGGTCAGCCATCAAGGGCACTGGGTGGGCGGGGCAGTCCGGGAGGGCTTCCTGGAGGTGCTTGCTCTAACTGTCAGGATGCTCAGGACAAAAGCCCTGGAGTCATTCTTGAGTCTCCTCTTTCACTCACAAAACCAGCCCTCTAGAATATTCCACTGGGTCTGCCTAGAATGTGCCTACGTCACCCTAGAATGGTCCAGCCCCATCAGTGCCCACCTGGCCCAGCCTGATCACCCCCGCCTTGGTCCCCTGGCTGCCACTTTGCCTCCCACAATCTGTCCTCCTCGCAGCAGCCAAGGGCGCCTGTGAGCACCTGAGGCAGGTCTCATCCTCCCTCTGCCTCAGTCTCCCATGGGTCCCACCTTCCTCGGGGTCAAAGCGCAAGACCTCCCTGCAGCCCACCAGGCCATGCGTGACCTGCCCTGTCCCCTCCCCTCCTCCCTCTCTCCCTGTCCTCCCTGTGCCTCCAACATAGCAGGTACAGTCCTGCCCCAGGGCCTTTGCACATTCTGTTCCCTCTGCCTGGCATGCTCTTCCCCGCAACCATCCACACCTCTGTAACATCCCCTCACTGCCTCTAGATCTTTGCCCACATGTCACCTCCCCGGCCCCCAGCCTCTATTTAATCCGCCATCCTACCCCACAACCCCTCTCGTCTTCGTAGCACTCACCGCTGTCTTGCCCACGGTGTATCTCATTTCTTCTGTTTCCTGTTTGTCACCCTGGCTGGAGCATAAGGGCAGAGATCTCTGACAGTCTTGGTCACTGCTATGCCTAGACCTAGGCCTGGCATGGGAGTTCGGAAATGTTTGTTTAACAAAGGGCAGGTGACGATACCCGCTTTGTCACGGTGGCAGCACACAGTGTGGCTTGTGGGGAGAGTAAGGAGGTTGGAGGTGGCCCTCCTGGGTGAGGATGGTCCCATCTTTGTGTAAATGTTTGCTGGGAAGTTCCCGTGTACCGCGATGGCCGGGACAGACCTGGCTCTGCCTTCTGGGGCTGCAGTTAGGTGGGAGAGGTCGGGGTGTGAGCAGGACATTAACATACGGGGTGATCGGAGCCGTGATGGTGACATTCAGGGCTCTGTGCAGATGGGGCCACTCCGCCGAGGGGGAGGCCACGGTGGCTGTATTCCCAGCCCACTGCAGTCACGGCGCCCAGTGGGGGCAGAAGGTCGTCTCCACGGAGACACGGGCAGGAGGCCCAGAGAGGGCCGGGCTGGCCAGCCCTGGGCTGCATCCCTGCGTCCTGGGCAGCCCAGAGATGGGCACGTTTGCCCCGGGTCACACAGCCCTGGGTGTGCCGACAGCGTGGACTCACTGAGCGCCTGCTGTGTGCCTGGCTTATGTCACAGATGGGGAAACTGTGGCCGGAGAGGTGCAGGTCCTTTCTGGAGGCACGTGAGTCTGGACTCACACGCAGGTCTGTGTGAGCCCTGCGCCTGGCCGCAGATGCAAGCAAGGCACCTACTATGCTCTTGCCGGCATTTCCGAAGGGCCCACTGTGCGCCCAGGGGAGGTGATGCTCTCAATCCCACACCTGTGGGGACACAGAGCACCTCCTATGTGTTCCTGGTGGTGCTGGGGCACTAGGTGTCCACCTCCATGAGACACCTACTGTGTGCCTCGCCAGGGGTGTGGCTGTGTGGCACGAGGGCCATGTCACAGCCTCCCATTTGGAGCAGCACCGCCTGTCAGGTCCACGTCGAAGGGGCCGGTGGGGAGTCTGCATCCAGACAGTCCTACCGCACCTACTGTGTGCACGGTGCTTAGTGGACCCCAGCTCAGGCCGTGCAGCCAGTGTCGGGGAGATTCTGCGCTCCGTTTTACAGATGGGGAAACTGAGGCACAGTGAGGCAAAAGAGCAGTCTGGGACCGCTGAGCGAGGGAGGCATTGGGTGCTGGGGAGGGGAGGCTCGAGAGGGTGCGGATGGCCGCGGGGGTTGGGCTGGGGGGGCTGCCTCCCAGGCCGGGGCGCGTCACGTTGGCGGTGGGGTTGGTCCCAGAGGCATTTTCGCCAGCGATGGGGCAGATGGGGGAGCCGGTACCCCAGGCCCCCCAGGCCCCGCAGTTCCCAGCCTCTCCCATGGAGTTTTCAAACCCGCACCCCGGCAGCAGCGCGCGCTCCGATTGGCTGCCCGGGAGGACCGTCCCTCCCCCTTCCCTCCGCCCCCTCGGTGTCGCGGGCCTGGCACGGCGGCACCATCTGTTTCCAATCTGGCCCGGCACTCGCCGCCCCCTCCTCAGGGTTGGGGCTGGGGCGGAGCCCCGCCGCGGAGTCCCCCGTGCACCCCCAGACCCGGCGGGAGGAGGGAGCCCTGCACCCGCCCCTCCCCGCCTCCGGTCACGGCCGGACGGGGGCGTCTGTCTGTCCCTCCGCGACCTTGCGCATCTGGGTGTGCTGGGGAGCCGCGTCCGTTGCCATAGCCACGATGGGGCTGGGGGGGCGGGGCGGGGACCGCCTCTGGGACCTTCCTCCGAAGGGAGGCGGGGGTCTCCCCCTCCCGGTGCCGCACAGAAGGGGCTCCCCTCGGGTCCGCACCCCACCCCTTCGGCCCCACTTCCGGCCGGGGGCCCGCCCTCCGCCCGCTCCCGGCCCCCTCCCTGGCAAGCCCCGCCCCCGTCAGGCCCCGCCCCGGCCCCGCCCCCAGGCCGAGCTCCCCGGGCCAGGCCTCTCCCGAGTCCGCGCCGCGCCGCGCCGCGCTCCGCTCCGGGAGGCCCGAGCGAGCGAGCGGCGGGGACGGGCTGCGGCGGGCCGAGCGGAGGCAGCGCGGGGCGACCCGACCTCCCGGCCGCGGGGTGAGTGCGTTCCCGGCCCCTCCCCGCGCGGGGCCCGTCCACGGCCGGCTTTGTCCCCCTGCGGGCTCCGAGGGGGCGACCCCGCGTCCCCTCCCCGCCGCGCGGGCCTGTCGGGGGAGGGGCGGCCGCCTTGGGCCTGCTCCCCGCGCCGCTCGGGCCGTGCTGGCACTTTGGGGAACTCGGGACCGTTATGCTGCGCGGGCCCCTCCCCCGCCTGTCCCCGGCCCGACCTCCCCCCCGCCACCTCCCGGGGGCGGAGCCAGCACGGGGCGGCTTCGTGCCAGCCCGGGGGAGCTCCGGTTGGGGACTTCGCACACCGCGGAGGGGCGCGCAGAGGCGGGGTCTGTGGCTGGCATCCCTGCTCTCAGCCGTTCCCCAGAGCCACGGAAAATTCCCCTCCCTCCATCCGCTCCTGTGCCGCTCGGGCCTGCAGAGCCCAGGTCGGTGCTGTGCTTTGTCGGGGCGTCAGTGAACTGGGGACGTGGGGACCCCCGGAGGGGTCTGGGTGTACCTCTCTGCCATGGGCAGGGCAGCTCACACCTTTATGTCCCTGTCCGCGTTCCCGCTCCTGGCTCCAAGCCTTTGCGGGCCCCAGAGTCCCGGGTTTATGGAGTTTGGGGCCCCCCGAAGGACTTCCTGCCGACTCGCAGGCTGGCCCCAGCACCAAGCCCCGCCTGCTGCTCCAGAGCCTCCTCTCCACCCTTCAAGGCTTGGGCAGAGCCCCCCATAGGCCTCGCCCACCTGTGGTGGTCTCCCTCTGTGGCCTCAGTTTCCCCCTCTGAAATGAAGGTAACCACAGGAGTAATGTGGGCGAAGTGCCAGTTGGAGCCAGGCATGCAGTAGGCGCCAGTGCACGCCAGGGTGGGAGGGAGGCTTCCACTCAGGGGGTGAAGGGCCCATAATGGGAGCAGAGCTGTGACAGGGACGGCCAGAAGGGGTCTTGATCCAGCCCGGGGCACCCTGGACGGCTTCCTGGAGGAGATGGCAGCTCAGCTGAGATCTGAGGATGAGTGTGAGGACTGAGGTTTGATGAGGGTGTGAGGAAGGGTGTGATGGGTGGAAGGAATAGTGTGTGCAGAGGCCCCCGTGGGAGCCAGAAGGCTGCAAGTAGGGGCTCCCAGGGGGTGCCGGGGGGGTGGTGCCAGGGGTGTGGCCGTGCATGACAGGATCGGCAGGGCCCAGGTTGGCAGGTCTGGAGTCTGAATTTAGGAGTCTGGGTTTTAATGGAGTTAGATGGGAGCTATGGAGGGTTTTAGAGCAGAGGAGAAGCAGGGCTGCACCAAGGAAGGGTCACAGGGTGGGGGCAGGAATCCACAGGGACTGCAGCTCAGCTGGGGTTTGGGGGACTGTGTGGCTGTGGCTTGAAGGATGAGTTGACAGGTGGGCCAGCCGGGGAAGGGTGTACTTGCGGGGGAACCTGCACTGCGAAATGCTCAGAGGCCTGAGGCAGTGCATTCTGGGAACAGCAGTGCCTTGCGGGAAGGGGGTGGCGCAGGGTCACATTGCGAAGGGCCCCGCATGCCAAGCAGGGCAGCCGGGAGCCCCGGTGGGTGTGTGAGCAGAGCAGGGGTGCACCCACCTCTTGGCATCTCAGGTTGTTCCCCGAAGCCAGCCTAGGGCACACGCTGGCAGGGCGAGCTCGGTGGCTTGGGCCCCTGGGGCCTGGGGACTCTGGGCTCGAATCCCAGCCCGGCCCAGTCCCCTCCTCCATGCCTGACCCTCGGGAGGAAGTATGGGGAGCATTTGGTGGGGTTCGGCACCCCGGGGGCCCCCAGCATTCAGTAATGATTTCCCTTTCTGGGGCTGGGCCTGGTTCTCCGTCTGCCCCACCCACCCACTCCTGGCCCCGAGGGCCCTTGGGGACAGCGCCCTGAGCCTGCGTGTCCTCCCAGTACCCATCCATAGTCAATTACAGCCGGATCCCTCGGCCTGGCCCCGAGTTCTGGGAAGGGTGGCAGGGCCGGCCCCACCCCGCTCCGCTCTGCGCTGTTTCCTGGTGGGAGGGACGCTGGAGCCTCGAGAGGGACAGGGCCCTGGCCAGAGCCACCTGAGTCCACCAGTGGCCACGGAGCTAGAGCCTGGGCTTGGGGCTCACGGCTAAGGGGTTCACCTGCTGTCTGCTTGGCTCAACACGTGAGTGACCCAGGGGTCGGGGGAGGCCGGGGAGCTGCCCTGAAGGGGCTCTGAGGCCCGGGAAGTGGGGTCGCAGGTGGCGGGCTTGAGGGTGGGGAGGTCACGCATGGTTGGGGTCTCTCCTGTGCCTCTCTTAGCCTCTCCTGCCCCCGGGCCGTGGAGGGGGGGGTCCCTGAGAGTCAGGACTGGGCAGATGAGCCCCCCGGGGCCCCCCCGGGACAGGGTAGACAGACCCCGAGGCTGGAGACAGGGCTGGGAGAGGCCCCTCCTCTGCCCGATGAGACCCGCCCCGTGCGGGTGACACAGCCTGTTGGCTGCCCGGCCCTGGGTCATAATCACCCCTTTATGTTCGCCGGACCGCGTGGGCACACAAAGCCGGCTCCGGGATCGCGTGACCCACCCCCCGGCGCCGGGCTGGAATGAGTGCCCACTCGCCCCCAGTGAGCGCAGCATGGGAGCCCCCAGTGGCAGCTCGGCAGGCTGTACCGGGCCCAGAGAAGGTCATCCACTTCCCTGACATCACACAGCAGCCGCAGAAAGACACAGCCACGTGGTGGGGCAAACCCCAGCTCCTCTGCGAGCCTCAGTTTCCTGGTCTGTGCAAGGTGGGCAGCTCCATGCGTGACAGCCAGGCGGGGCAGGTGGGGACCCTCCCTGGGCCCCAGGTCCAGCGGCCACTCCCTTCCTTCTGCCCTGCCCCCTGCCTGGCCCCCAGGGGCAGCCGTTCCCTGCTAATGGCCACACCACCTGCCGAGAGCTTGTGGCTTGCTGCACCCACCCTCGGTTCCCCACGTTGACAGTGGCGGGGCTGGTGGCCCCGGCCGCTTTGTTGCAACAGGAGCATGGTGGGAGGTTGGTCTGGTGCCAACCTGACAACATCCCTCGCTGCCCCATGGGTCTCGTTCATACACACTCCTCTGCCCTCATCCCTACCGCCTCCCTCCTGGGACCTCTGGAACCTTCCTGTGCAGACACACCTTCACCTCCCATTCACATTCACCCTTAGTTCTCAGCCAATTAGTAATAATAACGTTAAATTCAAGAGCAGCCCGTGCAAGGGCCCTGGGGCAGGACTGCACCTGGTGTGTTGGAGGCAGAGCGAGGAGGCCTATGTGGCTGGAGCAGAGTGAGAAGGGGGAGAAAGGGAGGGCAGGGAGGGGACGGGGCAGGTCATGCAGAGACTGGTGGGTCCCAGGGAGGACCTGGGCTTTGACCCCGAGGAAGGTGGGAGCCATGGAGGGCTGTGGGCAGAGGAGGGACCTGCCCTGACCGAGGGGCTCACAGGCACTTTCTGGCTTGTGTGTCTCCCTCCGGGGCCGGAGCTGGGAGACCGGGATGGAGGGGACTGTGTCGGTCCAGGGGGCGGCGATGGGCTAGAGCAGGTGGGGCTGGAGGCAGGGTGAGAAGCGACAGTTTCTGGTAGAGTCTGAAGGCAGAGCTGATGGGACCTGCAGATCCTCCCCCGAAACCCTCAAACGAGACCCCCACCCAGGGACTTCCTGGAGGCCGGAGGAGGTGGGAGGGACGTGGGCTTGCAGGGTCCCGTCCCTGCCCAGGAGGAGTGGCGCCCAAGGGACCCTGGCACTTTTGTCTGTTGGCGGAGTCTCGTCCCCTCTTCCAGGACCCTCCTCCGTGCAGGTGACTTCCACCCATGCCCTCTGGGCTGCGGGCTGGCTGTGCTGCCTCAGTTTCCCCAGATGCTCTCGGAGGGCCTGCCCAGCTGACCCAAGCGGTCCGGGCCTGACCGCCTGCCCCCTGCACCACGTGGCCGAACGGATGTGCGTCTGCAGGTGGGGCGGCCGCTGCGGTCACCCTGGCCCCAGCTGGCGGGGGCTGTGTTCTCCTCCGGGCTCAGCGCCCTCCTCCTCGGAGACTTTCGCTCTTAAAGGGCCAGGCGGGCACCAGGGGAGGGACAGCGCTCTGGGCTCTGTCTGCTCCATCGAGCCAGTCCCCGGCGGCTGTGTCCCAGGGGTGTTTGTGGTCTGACTGTGCCTGTCCCGTGGCCTGACTGTGTGCACGTTAGTGTGAGCTGGAAGGGAAGGTGACTGTGCGTGTCCGTGTGTGTTGTGGGGCCCGTGCACGCGTGGTCTGCGAGTGCGCGGCCCGTCTGTGGTCTGACTGTGTGCGCGTGATGTCTTCGCAGCTGCCCGGCTGCGACCACGCGTGTGCATCTTGTTGTGACTTGGCGTGTCCTTAAGGCCTGATTGTGTGCGTGTCTGTGTTTGTGGACTGACTGTGTGTGGTGTCCGCCCGACTCCGTGTGCAGGCGCGCAGGCACCCGGCTCCGTCGCCCACGTGAATGCGTCCGCGTCCACGTGGGCCCTCCTTGTTTGCCTGAGGGCTGACTGTGTGTCAGTGGCCGGACTGCAGGCAGCATCCTCTGCGTCTGGTCCCACTGTGTGCACGTTGATCCCCTCAACCCCGTTCCTCTCCCCCCCTGGGCTGTGACCCGGCCACCACCGGCCCAGCCTTCCCCGGAGGCCGCCCCAGGGCCGGGCGAGGCGACCACAGATGGGTATTTCGGGAACCAGAATCACAGGGACCGGCCCCGTCATTACGCAGCACCGGTCCCTGTGGCTGCAGCCTGGACCCGCCCAGGGCATGACCTCTGGGGTGGGCGCGGGCCTGGCCGGGCCACAAAGACCTCTCCCTCCGGCCCCTGCCCGGCCCTGTGCCGGCGGCTCGGGCCAGAGAGGAGAGGCTGGGCAGACGGGAGGGGGCGGGTCTCGAGGCCGAGATGTGCGACCAGGGAGGGACCCTTCTGCCCTGGGAGAGTCGCGGTTCCCGTGGGAGAGACAGATGCTGAGTGACGAACGTTCGATCTGGGAGCCCGGTGGGTGCCGCTCGGGGTGATCTCAGTCGTTCCTGAGGCCCTGGGGTGTGAAATCGAGGGGGGGTAAGGGGGGGCACTTGACCTTCAAGGGGCGGAGAGGGCTTCCTGAGGAGGTGGCAGCTGAGCCGAGACTGTCGCATGTTGGGGGACAGTATTCCCAGCCGAGGCAAAGGCTCGGAGGTGGGGCTGAGCTCGGCCGGCGTGGCCGTGCCCCCAGGTGAGAAGAGGAGGTGAGGTCACCTGGGGCAGCTTCCCCTGGGGGCTCCGGGAGCCATGGGGGGTGTCAGAGCAGGTGAGGTGTGTGGGAACGACCCATCTGGCGACCCAGAGGGGCCAGGTCACAGGGCCGAGCAGCAGCGAAGGCTGGCGTCTCCTCCTGGGAGAAATCGAGCGTTCGGAGCTCCCCCAGAAGTGCTCATCTTGGGTCGGGTCTCGGGCCGAGTCGGGGCACAGCCTGAGCGGGGTTGGGGACTTAGGCTGGGGTTACGGCTCCCCCCAGAGCTGAGGCTTGGCTAGAGTCCGGGAGCCGCCTTAGTCCATCTGGGCTGCGGTCACAAAATGCCACAGACCTAGTGGCTTGTGAAAGCCCGGAGTGTGTCTCTCGCCGTTCTGAAGGCCGGGAAGTCCCAGGTCACGGTGCTGGGGTCCGGCGGGTGCCAGGGGCCATCTGGAGTTCGCGGACAGCGTCCCACTGTGTCCCCAGGTGGCAGAAGGGGTGCGGGAGCTCTTGGGGGCTCCAGTATAAGCGACACTGATCCCATTCACAAGGGCTCACCTTCGCGACCTGATCACCCCCCACACTGCCACCCCCCAATGCCACCGTGCAGGGGTTGCGTCATAGCAGGTGGGTTTTTGGGGGGATGTGAGCATTCCTTCCCTAGCAGGGGCTCACGCTCTCCGTCCGTCTGTTACCCCACGACTCATCCCCATCGTCCTGCAGCCGTACACCGCCCACAACCCCCCTGCTCCCCTCTGTGGTCCTCCTGCCACCGCCTCCAGGAAGGTCCCTGGATTTCCCCCACTGCCCTCTCACGCCCACCCGTTGTCTCTGCAGACGCTGCCCCATCTGACGCTCGGCTCCAGGCCTGTCTGTGAGGGACCCCGGAGGCCGTCCCCCTCCAGGGCGGAGGTCGGAGGTCGCTGCCAAGCATGGCGCCCTCCTGGGGCCCTGGCGTGGCGTCCGTGGTTGGTCCCGTGGGTCTCCTCGTGGTCCTGCTGGTCGGAGGCTGCACAGGAGAAGGTAAGAGGCCGGCGCGGGGCCCGCGGGGCGCGTACGGGTGCGTGTGTGAGCGCGTGTCCTCCCCTCCTCCCTGGGGCGCCTCATCGTGCCGAGCGGAGCTTCTGTGCCCGTGAATGAAGTGGAGCGTCTGCCATGTGCAGGGCCCCAAGGGACTCAGCTAAATAATATCATGCTATTAATAGAGCAGTAACAGTAATGACGACGGTGACGTCTGTTTTCCCAGCACCGACTGCTCCAGGCTCAGTGCTAAGCACAGACTCTACCTGCTTCGTGTCCCCAGAGCCTCACAAAACCCAGCATGCCGGCTTGGTTCCCTTCCACAAGAGAAAACAAGGCTCAGAGGACGTAACGGGCTTGCTTGAGGTCACTCCTTAATGAGCCGCAGAGTCCGCCTTACCTTGCAGCAGACAGAAACGCCAGCACCTGGTGGCAGACACAAGGGCACACAAACTTTCCCAGGCAGAGGCAGGGGAGACTTCATGGGAGAAAGGGCATTGGGGCTGGGGTTTTGCGGGTGTGTAGGAGTTTATTGATGGACAAGCCATTCCTGATGGGGGTGGTGACAGCCTGTGGAAAAGGCCTGGAGGTGAAAGAGTCGGTAGAGTGTAGAGGTGGCAAGGCTGCACTTCTGACTGTAACATGGAGGGTGGGAGTCAGTGTGGGGCCCAATGTCAAGATCGACCCCACACGAGGGACTTGGAGAAGGCATCACTCGGGCCCGTGGGGACGTGGGGGTCAGGACAACAGGGAAAGAGACAGGGTTCCCCAGTCAGGCTAGGTTTGGATCCTGGCACCGCTGCAGACCTGCTGTGTGGCCTCAGCTAGTGACTGTGCGACCTCGGGCTGGTGACATAAGCTCTTCCACCTGCTGTCACAGGGCACATGACATTAGCCACATCCCAGCGTTCTTGTACCAGGCTGTGCAATGAGCCTCTGCCCGCTGCTTGGCACATAGTAGGCCTGGGATCCTGCGTTACCACAGGTGTAAGAAGTGTTGCTGCCGAGTGAGGACGCTGCAGCATACACCCCTGCCTTGGCCATCTGTGCTTTTCCTTGTTTTCGTGCTGTTTTTATGCCTTAGACATTCAGGTCAGCCGGCACGATCTGGTGGGGTCAGTGCTATTATCATCAATCCCATCGTACAGCTGGGGAAACTGAGGCACAGCAAGGTTATGTCACAGCCAGTAAGTGGGTGTGCTGAGATCTGAACCCGGGTGGCCTCGTGCCGGAGCCCGGGTTCCTGCCCACCCTCCCGCCTTGGGGCCGGCGGCCAGGTGTGTCCGGGCCATGATCTGTCCGGCCACCCGCCCCAGGGCCTGTGCCTTCCTGGGCTCTGTTCCCTGCGGTGGGAATGGCTGGGCTTCAGGACGGAGTACATTTAATTTTTTCTTTATTTATTTTTTTGAGACAGACTCTCACTGTGTTGCCCAGGCTAGAGTGCTGTGGCGTCAGCCTAGCTCACAGCAACCTCAAACTCCTGGGCTTAAGCGATCCTCCTGCCTCAGCCTCCCGAGTAGGTGGGACTACAGGCATGCGCCACCATGCCCGGCTAATTTTTTCTATATGTTTTTAGTTGGCCAATCAATTTCTTTCTATTTTTGGTAGAGATGGGGTCTCGCTCTTGCTCAGGCTGGTTTCGAACTCCTGACCTTGAGCGATCCTCCCGCCTCGGCCTCCCAGAGTGCTAGGATTACAGGTGTGAGCCCCCGTGCCCGGCCAGTACTGGACACATTTAATTTTTTTTTCATTCATTCATTGGTTCACCCAGCTTGGCACTGTGGACATTTGGAGCCGGGTCGCTCTGTGTGCCGGGGCCCGTCCTGTGCATTGTGGGACATTTAGCGGCAACTCTAGCTTCCACCCACTTGATGCCGTTAGCACCCCACCCCCAGCTGTGACAGCCCAAAATGTCTCCAGACGACCTTGGCTCACCCCTGGGTGAGAACCACTCATTTCACCTACGTGGGTTGAATAAATGAAAGAAGTTTCTACTTCAGCGTCTTGACAATGATCTGCCTCGGACATCGTGTGTCTCTGTCATTCCAGTGGGGCCTCAGGAGCCCTGGATCTGGGAGCGTCCCCATTCCAGGTGGGGAAACTGAGGCTGCCAAGTGGACATCGCGGAATTTAGAGGCACTCCCAGCCTGACTTCAAATCCTGGCAGGTCTTGGCCCTTATGGATCCATTCAGTGAGATTTTAATGAGCACCTACTAGGTGCCGGGTGCTGTTTTAGGAGGCAAAACACACATCCTAGCCCCTTACAGAGCCGGTGTTCAGTGAGGGGGAGATGCTTAAGTGTTTCAGGTGGGGGGTGCGCCAGGGAGATGACGGTGTCAGGGAGGGCTGCAGTGAGGAGGTGGCATCTGAGCAGAGACCCAGAGGAATTCACTTGTGTCTGGAGGAAAGGTGTCCCAAGCAGAGGGCACAGACTGTGCAAAGGCCCTGGGGCAGGATGCGCCTGGTGTGTTGGGGGCGCAGCCAGGAGGCCCATGTGGCTGCAGCAGAGTGAGGAGGGGGAGAGAGGGAGGAGGGGAGGGCAGGGAGGGGACGGGGGAGGACTTGGGCTTTGACCCAGTTGAAGGTGGGAGCCATGGAGGACTATAGGCAGAGAGACAGATCCTGACTCGGGTGCTCACAGGCGCTCTCTGGCTGCTGCCGCAGGGAGGACGGGCTCTAGGGGCTGAGGGCAGAGACCACCTCACTGATCTAGGTGAGTGACGAGGGAACTGTCACCCAGGATATTGGCCTGTCCCAGAAGCTCACTCGGCGGGCTCTGTGATTATTCCGGTATTGCTGCCGGGTCGGTAGTGACCTTGACTCAAACCCAGGCCTCCCGTCTCCAAGGCTGGGACATCTCGACCACCAGTAGGTGGGACTGTTTAGCAGGAGCCTGTCGCCTGGGGCCTGGCAGGGGGCCGTGATGTCGTGCTTGGCCCCGATGGCTGCGGGAGGTGGCCGGGTCCTTGGGGAGGCGGCTGTGGTGGCAGCCGAAGCTCTCGCCAGCCGTACCGAGGGGGGCGGCGTCTGCTCTGGAAACAGCTCCCAGCCCGCTGAGGCCTTCCCGGGATGCCCTGGGCCCGCCTGCGCGGGGTTGGAGGGGACGGAGTGGGGGGTCACCGGCTGTGGCTCCAGATTCTTCTCTGCAGTGTCTGAAATGGAAAAACAGAAATCAGGCCAAGCCAAGCCATGGGCGGGAGGACTCAGGCCCCGGCCTCCAGAAAGATCTGGATTCTCTTCCCAGCTTCTTCGACGTTGGCGTCACCACTCTGAACTTCAGTCTCTTCATCTGAAAAACAGGGACACCCCAGTGCTTGTGGTCAATAAAGACCTGCAACCCCGTCGGTCCAGCACGTGCCCTCTCCAGGATCCTGGAGCCGGCGGGGACTCAGTTGCAGTCCTGGTTCAGCCCGTCACGAGCTGTGTGACCCAGGGCAGGTCACTTAACTTCTCTAAGCCTCGGTTTTGCTTCTCTGCGACGCAGTGTGAGGATAGCACTGAACCCCGCTCCAGGCCCCAGAAAGTTCTTCCAGTCTGGCTTCGATCTCAGAGCCGCCCAGAGAAGACTGAGGTGGCACCTTCAGGGCAGAGGCGGAACTTTGGGGAGGGCATAGCCCCGCCAAGCCCAGGAACAAGGGGCAGCAAGGTCGAGCGTGCCATTTTCTCAAGGGCCACCAGACCCGGGAAGTGTGGGGTCCCAGGGGACCAGGGCCGCCTTGTACCCTTCCTGCCAAGTGCCACGTAACCAGGTGTCTCAGCCCAGTGCAGTCAGGGCCTGGGGGGGGGTGCGGGGAACGCCCAGGCAGCCATGGGGACCATGTCCTTCTTGACGCCGCCTGCAGTAATCCGAGAAGGCTCCCCGGGAGAGGTGCTGGCCCAGCCAAGGCTGCCAGCTGGAGGGAGGAGGAAGGGACAGCACAGCCCAGGGCTGAGTGTGGCTCCGGTCCCCTGTCGCCCGCTGGGTTGGAGGGGGCGAGGGGCGTGACCTGGCTCCGAGTCATGAACAGGCAGCCTCCGCCCTGCCCTGCAGCAGCTCCCGAGGGAGGGTTTTTACCAGAAGTAGGATTCCTGACCCGGCCACAGTGACTTCTCTCCGTGTCCTTGGCCCGAGGACACACATGGCCCTGGGTCACCATTCCTGAGGCCAGAAGGAGGGAGGGGTGGCCCAGGCAGTCGGAGCCAGGGAGGCAGGCCCAGCTGCAGACGCCGTGTGGAGCAGAACGTCTGCCCCGAATCGGGCTCCAGACCTGGGTGTGGTGGGAGCATAAGACGTGGGCTTGCGGGCAGAGCCCCGGGTTCAAATCCTGCTGCTGTCGCTTCTGAGCTCCGTGACCCCTTGCAAGGGATCTCTAAATCTGCACACTGTGATTAACCATCCCTGCCTCAGAGGGATACGCAAGCATTGAGTGAGACCCCGTGTGCCTGTACACAGCCAGTTCTTGAACGAGATGCCCAGTGCAGACACATGTGGTCATATCAACAGGAGCAGAGCCTTGAACAAGGGAGGTGAGGCAGATCTCACCACTGGGGCAGCGACTCTTGTTCAAAACCCAGCCCGAGCCATAGATGGGAGGAGTTGGGGGGCCCGGAGGGGACCCAGACTTAGAACCTGAGCTTCTCTGCACTTCTGAACAGCCAGAACTTTCTGGGTGAACTATGGCCCCTGTGGTCACCCTCCCCGTTTCTAGCCGATCCCAGAGGCTCAGACACCCAGTGCTGCTCAAGTTCGGGTTGTTCAGCCTCTGCCTGTTCTCAGACCCCAAACTTTTACCTCCTTTAAAAAAATTTTTTTTGACTTTTTTTCATCAGCTCTTTTTTTATTTAAATAATTTTATTTCTAAAAATAACGTATTTTGAGTTTTCAGCTAAGAGAGGTTCCAGAGTTGGAAGCCTCTTTGATTTGCATTATCAGACAACAGCACGTTTGCTACGCTTACCCGTTTCTTCTTTCTTATTTAATAGCGTAGCTCGTTCTCTATTTTTTTTTTTTTTTTTTTTTTTTTGAGACAGAGTCTCACTCTGCTGCCCGGGCTAGAGTGCCGTGGCATCAGCCTCGCTCACAGCAACCTCAAACTCCTGGGCTCAAGCGATCCTCCTGCCTCAGCCTCCCGAGTAGCTGGGACTACAGGCATGCGCCACCATGCCCAGCTCATTTTGTCTATATGTTTTTAGTTGGCCAATTAGTTTCTTTCTATGTTTAGTAGAGATGAGGTCTCGCTCTCGCTCAGGCTGGCCTCGAACTCCTGACCTTGAGCGATCCTGCTGCCTCGGCCTCCCAGAGTGCCAGGATTACAGGCGGGAGCCACCACGCCCGGCCTCGTTCCCTCTCTAGTAGTTCATTTAAAAGCATCCTTGCCCTCCGGGCAGTCGGATGCTATTTCCCCACCTTTGTTCACGGCCCTTTTGTTGGAGGCAGGGATGGCTTCCTGGTTGCCCTCATAAATCTGTCGCAGCCCTGGTGTCTGTTGATACAAATCTCGGAAGTGGCTCCATTCACCTGGCGGGATACACTGTAACGCTACTGTGAAGGCCAGTCTGTGTCCCTTTGGGCCATTTAGAGGTCACTGTAGAAATACTGGATACTAAGTAAACAATGTTACTGGATTCTTGGAAGACGGACCCTGTGAAGCCCCCAGGCCTGCGGTCCGGGCTGCTCCGGGGTGTGAAAAGATACAATGTCTCCCGCCTGAGACTTTCTTGCCGAGAATGAATAGGTCATGTCATTGTCGTTGTCGTGGGGGTGGCTGCAGAGCCAGCCTGGTTGCAGTGGGCTTGTTCAGTTGTGTTTGCATCCAGGCAGAGCCAGTGGCTCGCCTGATCTGTGCCTCAGTTTCCCTGCATGTAAAATCTGTTTTACCCAGGAGGGGGCGGAGGGGTGTACGGGCACGTGGATGCCGTGGGGAGGGGCGGGGAGGTGTTCGCTGGCGTCGTGTCTTCTGTCCCTTTCTCCTCTCTCCAGCCCTTCTGCGGGGCCCCACGTGGTCCCCCTGTGGCTGGACGGGGGGCTGGGGGCCGTGTTTGGGTGGCTCCGGGGGGTCCTGGCCACGTACTGGGACCCACCAGAGCCCCCCCCCGTCTTCCTGCTGTATCCCCAGAGCCCCCCAGGTTTGTCAAAGAACCCAAGGACCAGATTGGCGTGTCAGGGGGCGTGGCCTCTTTCGTGTGTCAGGCCACGGGCGACCCCAAGCCACGGGTGACCTGGAATAAGAAGGGCAAGAAGGTCAACTCTCAGCGCTTCGAGGTGAGTCCACATGGGGGGGAGGCAGACTCTGGCCGGTGCTCCCCCAGACAGGGTCACTGTGGCTCTGCCATGGAAGATGTCACAGACACGGTCCCCGGGTGTGGCATAGGTGGCGGTGGCCAGGGAAGCCCAGCTGGGCACCCTCTCCGGCGACCCCAGCCTCACCCTGTCCTTCCCCCCCCGCCGCCCACGGCAGACGATCGAGTTTGACGAGAGCGCAGGGGCCGTGCTGAGGATCCAGCCGCTGAGGACACCCCGGGATGAAAACGTGTACGAGTGTGTGGCCCAGAACTCGGTGGGGGAGATCACGGTCCACGCCAAGCTCACTGTCCTCCGAGGTACGGGGCTCCCCACGGTGGGCGGGGTGGGGGGACTAGACCCTGGACTTGGGGACAAACACCAAAGGAATCCATAAAGGTGGCCCCAAACCTTCCTGCTTTGGATTTTTTTTTTGGTGCGGGAGGACTTTGATTTCCTTTCCCCAGCCGGTAACACCGCCGGGGCCCAGAGCCTACTGGTAGGGATCTATTGAGCCTTTGCAGGACAGAGAGGAGTGAAGGGGTGACAGTCATCTGCTTACCATCTCATCATGCTCTGCTGATTACAAGAGGCTGATCCAACTCATATTGGTTCAAGCAGGAAAGAGAATGAATTGGTTCATGCAATTAGAATTCTGTGGAGGGTCTGCTTCAGGCTTAGCTCGATCCAGGAGCTCATTTAATGTTCTCAGAGCTCAGTCTTCCTCTTCCTCTTGGCTTTGTTTCCATCAATATTGACTTTATCTTTGGTGGGATTCCCCGAACCGCCAGTTAGCCTGGATCCCGTGCCCTGGGGGAAGAACAAATATTCTAATTGTCCAAATCCACATTGATACTTGAGTAAGGAGGGATACCCCCAAAAGAGGGAAGGATCTGCGGATGCCAGGCAGGCAGAAGTGGCTGCTTGTCACTTCCCCACACATCTGCATGGGCCCACTGGCCTTGTTCAGTGATCCGGGGACACCAGGAAATTGCTTTCTCCTTGTACAACATCATCATTGAGACAGCCTCCCCGCCAACCCCTGCCCGGCTGCTCTCTGCCGCCTTCTCCATGGCAACTTGGTTTTAGCACTGGGGCCTGAGTTCAAATCCCGCCCGCCATTTTGTAGCTGAGTGGCCTTGGGCAAGGTAATGAGCCTCTCTGAGCCGCGGTTTTGGCATCTCTGAAGCAGGGTGATGTGATCCTCGCCGCAGGGAACCGGATGGGCGACCGAGGCAGTAGAGACAGTAGCATCTTGCCACACACAGTCAGTTTGAGTTTTCTGTTCTTTTCATCACTGTTGGTAGTTTGGTTTCCTAAGACGGCTGCCACTGGCCCTTCTGCAGCCCTGGGGTGGGTAGCTTCCACCTGTCACCTGCAAGGATATTCTAGCCACGGGGCTAGCTGGGAGGTGGCACCCACACGTGGGTCCTGGGAGAGGCTATTCTAAGGACCTCCAGGGCAGCAGCGTCACGGCCACATTGGAGACCTCGGAGGACAGATGACGGCGGCCCCAGGGTCACTTCTTCATAGACCCTGGTCCCATGAAGCTAGGAGGCGGGGCCGGCATCACAGGCAGGTGACCTACATAGTCACACCGGGCCCCCCCCAGAAAGGCCCTGTGTTGGGTCTAACGTCCTGCCCTGGCTGTCTGGAAAGTCTCGATAATTCTCTAACAAGAGGCCCCACAGTTCTATTCGCGTCTGTCCCGCTGGGGGGCGGGGGCGGAGTCTGCCCACCCAGCCCGCCCGGCAGGTATTTGTGACCCGACCTTTCCCCGGGCACAGATGGCCCGGCCTGAAGCGTCCATTGTGAGCGCGCACAGTGGTGAAAGGACGAGCTGCGGGGCCATTAACCACCCGGCTCTGGGACTCTGGGAAAGCGGACCCTGTGCCGCCGCCCGCGCTTCCCGTTCTCTCTGTGGTCCGGCTGACCAGGAGCCCCAGGCCCTGGGCTCTGGATCCCCCTTGTCCCCACCCCACCCACCGCCAGGGACCCCCGGCCGAGCCACCGGCAGTGAAGTGGGGAGGACCATCTGGACAGCCGGGGCCGCGCCCCGACTCGCCCCGCCCCCGCCGCCTCCCGCGCTGCTGCCTTAATGAAACCCCGAGGGCTCGGGCAGGACGCGGCCGCGGGGTGCACTTTTGTGTAATAAGGAGCCCTCGGCGACGTCGGGCAGCCGCGGCCTCCCCTGCGCCCTGGCCGGCTGCCGCCCACGCTCGCTCGCGGGGACCCCAGCCGGGGCGGGGACGCACATGCACGCGCACACGTGCACGGAGGAAGCAGGAGCGTCAGGTTGCTCGTGCCTAGCAAAGGCCCCCCCAACCGGAGGGGCGCGCGCGCACGCGGCATCCGCAGGGAAACCCGCGGATTCAGCCCCCGGGTTCCAGGACCCATCGAGCCGCCCCGTTGTTCGAGCCTCCGTCTCCAGTGATGTCATCGGTAGCGGTAGCTGATCAGAGCCGCTGGCGAGGTTGTCCCAGTCTCTAGCCCAGGGAGGAGGGACGAGGCCTGAGCCACCCCAGGCAGGGTCCGGCCGCCCCCTCGGCCCCGCGTGGAGTCAGGCCTGGTTTGGCTCTGGGCCCGGCCGGGCCTGGGTTCAGGTCCTGCTGCGTCCTGGCAGCATGACCGGGGATGGGTGTTCATCTGCCTGCGCCTCAGTCTCCCGCTCTGTGGAATGGGCCCCCAGTCTGAGGAGGGCAGAGCCTCCAGTGCCCGCATGGCGCCTGGGACTCGGTTAGCTCCGGCCGCGGGGCTGGGGCTGCTGTCACTCCAGGCAGCCACCCCTGGGCCAGGGTCGCAGCTCTCTTGTCCCGCTGGGGGACGGGCCTTCGGTTCCGACCCCACAGTTGATCCTGTCTCGGCCTCTTGCCCCCTGCGGTGTACCCAGGGCTCGGTTCCGCCCAAGCTGGTGGCCTCTCAGCCCCCCCGTGTCCACACCGTCCCCCGCCACCCTGCCCCATGTCCCTTTTGGACTTTTCTAAGCAGATACACGTGTGCTGTTTCCATTTACACAGACAACAGCCGTGTCTATGTCGGGAGGTGACACTTTTTCCCTAAAGTGCCAGAGAGTAAATCTCTCCGGCTCTATAGGCAGGACAGTCTCTGTGGCAGCAACAGCTCAGTGGTGCGGTCATAGCGGGAAAGCTGGGAACCGTACGGGCGTGGCCGTGTGCCACTGAAACTTTATTGACAATATCAGAGGCAAGATTCCGGGGCCCGGGGTCTGCGACCCTCGGTCTGTGCCATCTTTGCCATTGGACTTCGCCCACATGGACTTTGTTCCCGTGTGTTTGTCCGACGACCTCTTGTGCTTGTTTTAGGGGATCTGGGCTGCGCACAGCAAGTCCCTCTGGGCGGGTGTTTGGACCGTCCGTTGTTCCCGCTGGCACCTCGGGACAGATCCAAGTGTCCCTTCCTTGACACCCAGCACACGGGTCACAGACGCTGAGCTGAGGGCTCCGGGGGGCCCTGGTGGGTGGCGCCAAACCGCCCCCTCCCGGGGCAGCGCTGCCACCGGGCGCGCCTTCCCGGCGCTGGGACCGGTCACGTGTTTGTCACTTGTCCGTCGGGGGCGGAGAGGAGGGTGTGTTTGTCTGCTCGGGCTGCCATAACCAAGCACCCCAGGCCGGGTGACTTAATGGGAACGTAAGGTCCTAGAGGCTGGAGTCTGAGGTCGAGGTGTCCGCAGGGCTGGTGTCCTCTGCGCCTCTGTCCTTGGCTCTCAGACGGCCGAGTCCTCCCTGTGTCCCCGCGCGGCCGTCCCTCCATGCATGTCTGTGTCCTCGTGGCTTCTCATTCCAGGACCCTGGTGGGGGCCCACCCGAGCCATCTCCTTTTACCCTAATCTCCCCTTCGAAGACGCTGCCTCCAAAAACAGTCACGTTTTGACGCCCTGGGAGTTGGGGCTTCAACATGCAATTTTGGGGTGGCGGGTGGGGACACAGCTCAGCTCTGAGCAAGGGGCTGCTGGTGGTTGCAGTTTGCACCAAGGAGGCTGCCCCCACCCCCGGGGACCCTTGGTGCACCGAGGGGACGGGCCAGCGCAGAGCTGGGGCGTGTTAGGAGTTGGAGCGGACGCAGCGGCCGCCTCTCCCACCCCAGCGTCACCTCCGGCTAAATGAGGCCGTGGAGCCGTCGTCATTGTCGTGGTTTGCAGGGCCCTCGAATCAGCCGCTGGCCTCGGCCCGGAACCACGTTCCCGCCGGTCACAGGCACTCAGGGCTCAGGAGTCCCCGGGGGACAAACCCGGGGGTTAATTTCTCCTCTTTGTTCCCCGATACCCCCGACTCTACGGTCCACGGGAGCCAGCCCCTGGCCAGCAAAGAGGGGCTCTGAGGACAGAGTCCTGGCACCTCGCAGGGCGCTGACAGCACCTGGGATCGAGCTATTTGTTCATTTATTGAGCTCCTGCTGCACACACCAGGCCCCGCGCTGGCGCTGCGGCTGCTGTGGTGACACCGATACGTTGTTACACGTGGTATCTGGTGATGCTCTGGCGAAGGCAGCCGGGGTCTGGGTGGCTCTAGAAGGAACGAGCTGTCTGGTAGTGACGTTCAGATACGTAGATGGGGCGGGCGCGGTGATTCCGGGCCAAGGGACGGGCAGAAGCAGGTGACACAGGAGTGGCCCCGGGGACTGACGCTCTCCCTGTGCACGGAGGAGGGAAGAGCTGCCCGAGCTGCGTGGGCCCAGGGCTGAGGTCACGCAGCCGGGCAGGGCTGGTCCCCAGGCCCCGAGGGGCAGCTGTGCCGTGCTCAGCCCTGCGCCCTGTTTCCCCCCCGTCTCCACCCTCAGAGGACCAGCTGCCCTCCGGCTTCCCCAACATCGACATGGGCCCGCAGCTGAAGGTGGTGGAGCGCACGCGGACGGCCACCATGCTCTGCGCTGCCAGCGGCAACCCCGACCCCGAGATCACCTGGTTCAAGGACTTCCTGCCCGTGGACCCGGGTGCCAGCAATGGGCGCATCAAGCAGCTGCGATCAGGTGAGCACGGGCGGGCGGGCGCCCGACAGGACGTGGGAGCCATGGAGGGCGGTAGGGGGAGGGCAGCCATGGAGGTCATTGGCTCTGGGGGAGAACGTCTTCAAAGCTGCACCGGTGGGGCTGTAATGCGGCACAGATGGGCAGGGGTAATAAACAGGGAGCCATGGAAGGTGGCAGAGGGAGAGCATCTTCTGTACTGAAGGCGTAGGCACGTCTAGGGGAGGATGTAGCGGGGCCCGGACTGGTAGTGACAGAGGGCGGCTGTGAAATGCAGTGGCAAGAGAGGAGACGGCGCAGGCCCTAGACAGGTAAGGTGCTGGGGAGCCGTAGAAGGCTGCAGGGAGAGAGTGTCTCCAAGGCTACAGCAGTGAGGATGGAATGGAACGAACAGAGGGTGGAGGCGAAGGTTTGGGTCTGTGACGTAGCGCAAGCCTCAGCCACCTTGGGGACAGATGCCTCCACCCCTGGGCCTCGGCGTAGCACCCACGGCCCGTCTGCGAGCCCGTCTGTTGAGGGGGCCGTGTGTGCGTGTCTCGTGTCTGTCGCCCCCCCCCAACCTCCCAGCGTGTCTTCTTGTGCGTGTCTGAGCTCCCCGGGGCCACCGTGCCCCTCCCGGAGCAAAGCCCGTCCATGTCACAGTCCCTGCCAGGCAGGGGCGCACAGCGCAGTGGCCCGTGTCGCGCACGCCTCCGCGGTGTTCGTGCGGGGGGACATGCGTGTCGCAGGGCTGTGTCCGTGTGCCCTCCCGTGCATCTCCGTGCCTTGTGAGCACGCGTGTCGGTGCCTGCGCCTGTGTGTGTCCGTGTCATGGATTTATTTTATTTTTTTCCCAATTACTCAGAGCCTCGTTCCAGGTGCCCAGGGAAACCGCCCCGCACCTCCCATGTGCAGTGAGTGCCTTGGGTTTCCCGCTCCCCTTGCTCCGTGGCCCCGCCTTGGGAGCCTCCACCCCTCCCCACGACCCTCCCGTCATCCTCGGGGCCCACCCGGCTCGCTGTCCCTCCCCCAGAGCCCATCAGCCCATCCCCCACTAGCAAAGACCCCACCATGGGCAAAGGGCAGGTGCGGAGCCCGGAATTCTCTTCCCTGGAGAGCCCAGACCCGGCGCTGGGCAGCGGAAGAGCCTCCCCAGGGTGCAGACCGGGAGCCGGTGGCAGCTCGCGGGGCAGAACAGAGACCCCAGGGCCTGATGGCTCTGTCGCAGATGCCAGCTCTGTGTCCCAGCGTAGGTCACCCTCTCTGAGCCTCGGTTTCCTCCTAAAATGCGCCGGCCTCCTGGCGTTCTTGTGACGTCACCAGGCAGGAATGCCTGGCATGTACTAGGTGCTCAGTAAACACAAACCGCATTTTTTTTTTTCAAAACTAGAACAAACCTTATTATTACTCTGACACCCCCGTCCTCCCCGTCCCCAAGGGGGAGACAGACTTCCGAGTAACCGCCCCCCACCCATTAACGTTCCTGTTCTCTTTTCTTGTCCCTCTGTTGTAAACACTCAGAAACCTTTGGTAAGTCTCGATTTCTTCATCACGTCGACAACTAACGCCCTTCCCTGTGTCCCTCTCCTGCCCTCCCCCCCACACTAACAGCCACCGTGACAGTAACCGTGACCCACTCTGCGTGGCATGTTTACTAACGCCCCACCCCCACCGGCCACCCAGCCCTCCCCGCCGGGCACCGGCGGGCTGCAGAGAGAGGAGCCCAAAAGGAAAAGAGGAAAAAAAAAAAAGGCAGGTCCCCGAAGGGCCGGCCAGACATCCCCAGGCCGGCGGAACTTCACGTCAAACGGTTGAAGCTGCCTCCCTGCTCCATTCCTGGGCTTGGCACTGCTGTAAGAGGATTTAGCTACTGAAGTTTGGGGGCTGGGGTGGGGTGGGGTGGGGAGTTTTCCAGCTGGGCCAGTACTGGGTACTTCTCACCCATTTTTCCCAGCATTCACGTCGGATGCCCTGAAACCAACTGCTGGGCTAATTCTTACTAAGGTGAGAGTGACTGATATCGACCCATGGTAGTCTCTCCTTGGCTCCCTTGGAGTAAGAAGCAGAACTATCTTTAATGCCTAAGAGATGCGTCCTTCCTGCTCCGTAGAGTAGCCTTGGGCGCTTCGGTCACCTTGAGCGTTACCCACAGGTAGTGACACAGTTGAAAGCGAGGGCCAGCCTGGATTCTTGTTCTCCACAGTGTGACCCTGGGCAGAACCTCATTTGCTCCCGTGTAAAGGGGGAAGAGTGGCCTCGTGGGTTGAGGATAGCCCCCCAAATAACACAGGTGGCCAGGAGGGGCTCACGCCTGTAATTCCAGCACTTTGGGAGGCTGAGGCGGGAGGATCACTTGAGATCAGGAATTTGAGACCAGCCTGGGCAACATAGCAAGACCCCATCTCTAAAAAAAAAAATACAAAAATTAGGACATGGTGGTGTGCGGCTGTAGTCCCAGCTACTCGGGAGGCTGAGGCAGGAGGATCGCTTGAGGCCAGGAGTTGGAGGGTGCAGTGAGCTGTGATGATGCCACTGCACTCTAGCCCGGGTGACAGAGAATGACCCTGTCTCAAAAAAGGAGAAAAAAGGGGGCCATAGGAAATTCAAGCTAGAGGCTCCCTAGCCCAGGAAGCCAAAGGAGCTGGGCTCAAGGCACCCCCAGCGGCCCCTGCTTCTTGTTCATGACGTGACCTCAGAGATTCCAAGCCTGGGGCCTCAGTGTGCCCATCTGTGTAATGGGTCTGGGTCACGCAGAAGAGGCTGTTTTCTCACCTGTCCAGCCTCTCCTGCCAGCTCCTTGGCCCTGGTCTTGGGCCCTTCTTGTCCCCAGCCCGGGCCTCTGCCATCCTCAGCCCGAAACTCCCCTGTCCCCACCATGAGCCGAGGGAGTAACATTCTAGCCTGGGGGCTGCTTTTCCTGTCCCCGGTCCCATAGACAGCTCTTTCCTCTTTTCCTTTCGGAAGTTAAGAGAGCGGCAGGGCTCCCTCCCTGTGCCCCGGACGCCCCCTCGGCGTGTGTGTGTGTGTGTGTGTGTGTGTGTGTGTGTGTGTGTGTGTGTGAGCGCCTCCCCCTGCTTCCGTGATGCCTGGCCCTGGGGCATTAACCCCTCCCGCCCCTGTGTCTCTAACAAGATTCCCGAGACTCCGATTTCTTCCTGCCCTCCTCACCCCTTCTCTGGACTCGCAAGTGGGCCCCCCCAAGGAGGAAACAAGGAAGGGTGGTTACGAAGGGCCCCGCCAGGCCGACAGACCTCCCCTTGGGCGTGGAGACCCCCTCAGGCCCTCCCAAAGAGGCTTCTGGACCTACTTTCCCTGAACCTACGGAGATTGCCACCTCCTCCGTGAAGCCCTCCTGCTCGGCACGCCCTTAGACCCCGCCCCGCCCCTAGGAGGCTTGTCCTAAAGCCTGCAGGGTCTGTAGGCCTGTAGGCCCAGGGCTGGCTCTGAGCCCTGCCCCAGGGCAGAGTGGACTGGCCAGCCTTCCCGGGGGGGCCCCCCGGCCCCCCGCAACTGCCTCCTGACACTCACTGACTCTCTCTGCTTCCCTTACAGAAAGCACTCCGATCCGAGGTAAGAGGCTGTCCCCTCACTCACCCGCCCAGCCACCCACCACTCACGCGCTGGCACACCCCGCCCCGAGGCTCCCCCGGGGGCTGCTCCAGGACACCCCGCCCCCCCACATGTCCTCCTAGCCGCCCCACCTGGTGTCTGTCCAGTTTCTGCGTCTGTGTCTCTGTCTGTGGCCGGGGGCCCGAGGGTGACCAGAGTGACGCTTCAGGTCCCCTGGCTGTGGGAAGGGGTCTCCCTTCTCCCCAAGAAGGGCACCCACGGCCTCGCACGCCCACCCCGGCCGCCGGGAGTCAGGTGTGCTCTTGCCAACTGTCGCACGAGTGTGCAGAGAGGACCTTCGGGCTTTACAAGGGGAGACGTAGAGACGGGCATTCTCAAAGACCAATTCCGACTCTGCTCCCGTGCGCCCGCCCCCCCCAAAAGTGCCACCCCAGAGAGAGACGAGAATAGGCCTGAGTGGGAGCCCTGGGAAAGAATCAGTGTCTGGTTCTAGCTTTGCTACGACATGCTGTGTGACCTAGAGCAAGTTCCCTACCCCCTCTGGGCCTCCATCGTAATACCTACCTGCCTGCTGCCCCAGAGCCTTGAGGTCAGGGGAAACTAGGAAGTGTTTTCTGGGGAGCAGAGCCCTCATCGGTGGCCTCCAGAGACAACCTCCCAGCCTGTGGGTCTGTGTCCTTCCTACGGGGAATGACACACCATGGACACAGCTGGGCAGCTTGGGGTTTTTAGACTCCTGGTGCCACAAGCTCCGATTGAAGCCTGAGATTCAAACACACTTTCAAACACTCACGCACCCTCATTTACTCATGGTCGGCAGGCACGCGGGCCCAGGCCTGTGCTTCAAACATACGTGCGGAAACCCGTGCCTCGGTTTTTATTTGCGGGCACTTAAGTCTTTGAATCAAGGCTGGTCATTTCAAACACACTTGGCTTCATTTACTTGTGACAGTGAAGACTTGTTCCAGGCTCGCGGTTTCAAATGTCCCTGGGGACACCTTGGCCTCGATTTCATTTACTCGCGGGCACCGTGGGGTTTGATCAAGGCCTGTGATTTTAGATATTCTTGGGAAGCTTCATTCATTTTTTTATATGTGCACCTGGAAAGTGAAGTCTCCGTGCTGGGCCTGTGATTTCAAACATACTGAGAGGAGGAAACCAGCCCTATTTTCATACACTCGTGGACACCAAGACCTTGGACTTGGGCCTGCGATTTTAAGTGGCCTCTTCTTGATATCTTTTTTTTTTTTTTTTGAGACAGAGTCTCACTCTGTTGCCTGGGCTAGAGTGCCGTGGCATCAGCCTAGCTCACAGCAACCTCAAACTCCTGGGCTCAAGCAATCCTTCTGCCTCAGCTTCCCAAGTAGCTGGGACTACAGGCATGCGCCACCATGCCTGGCTCATTTTTTCTATATATATCTTTAGTTGGCCAATTAATTTCTTTCTTTCTATTTACAGTAGAGACGGGGTCTCACTCTTGCTCAGGCTGGTTTCGAACTCCTGACCTTGAGCGATC
>CAUYRT010068411.1:0-17364 GCA_963574885.1 Lepilemur ruficaudatus
TCTGCCTCAGCCTCCCGAGTCCCTGGGACTACAGGCATGTGCCACCATGCCCGGCTAATTTTTTACATATATTTTTAGTTGTCCAATTAATTTCTTTCTATTTATAGTAGAGACGGGGTCTCGCTCTTGCTCAGGCTGGTCCTGAACTCCTGACCTTGAGCTATCCACCCGCCTCAGCCTCCCAGAGTGCTAGGATTACAGGCGTGAGCCACCGCACCCGGCCTGTGGAGCATCTTTTCATATGCTTATTTGCTATCTGTATATCTTCTTTGGTGAGATGTCTGCTAAGCTCTTTGGCATATTTTAAAATCAGGTTAATTATTTTCTTATTGTTCTTTGTATATTTTAGATAACAGTCCTTAATCAGATGTGTCTTTTGCAAGAATTTTCTCCCAGTCTGTGGTTTGTCTTATCATTCTCTTGACATTATCTTTCACGGAGCATACATTTTTAATTTTAATGAAGTCCAGCTCATCAATTATTTCTTTATGGGTCATGGCTTTTCTATTATAGCTAAAAAGTCATTGCCATACCCAAGATGATCTAGGTTTTCTCCTGTTATCTTCCAGGAATTTTATAATTTTGTATTTTATATTTAGGTTTATGATCCATTTTGAGTTAATTTTTGTGAAGGGCATAAGGTCTGTGTCCAGATTCATTTTTTTGTACATGGATGTCCAGTTGTTCCAACACCATTTGTTGAAAAGACTATCTCTGCTCCGTTCTTTTGCCTTTGCTCCTTTGTCAAAGATCTGTTAACAAGAGTCTATTCCTGGGCTCTCTATTCTCTTCTACTGATCTACTGATATCTTTGTCTACTGTTTCACCAATACCACATTATCTTTATAGGCTTTTTAGTAAGTCTTGAAATAGGTAGAGTCAGTCCTCCAACTTTGTTCTTCTCCTTTGATATCGTGTCAGCTATTCTGGGTCTTTTGCTTCTCCACATAAACTTTAGAATCAGTTTGTCAATATCCACAAAATAACCTGCTGAGGTTTTGCTTGGGATTGCTTTGAATCTATAGATCAAGATGGCAAGAACTGATATCCTGACAATATTGAGTCTTCCTCTCCATGAACATGGAATATCTCTTCATTTATTTGGTTCTTCTTTGATTTCTTTCATCAGTGTTTTGTAGTTTTCCTCACATAAGTCTTATACATATTTTGTTGGACTTATACCTAAGCATTTCGTTTTGAGTGGTGGTAATATAAATGGTATTATGTTTTTAATTTCAAATTTCACTTGATTATGTGGTTACTCTTTTTTTTAGTCCTTAGATCATTACTGTAACGAGATCCTGTTACTAGAACACCAAAATATCTTGATTATGGTAACATAACTAGTGATTTTACTGAAGGTAAATAATTTTATAGGATAATTATATAATTATGAATATCTTTAATTTACTTTATTGCTCAGCCAAACATCATAGCCTTATCAAAAGAATACTAAAACATGTCAAATAATAAATTCTGTCATCTTTGATATTTTGCTGACTTTCAATTATTTAATACCACAACTTTACATATTTCCTGATTTCTTTTATAAAGGTTTGTCAAGGTAGAAAACATATTTTAAAAGTTTGTTTAGTAACTTTAAATATTAAATATTTAGACATAAGGTAGTAGGTCTCTACTGGCATACCGTAGCGTCCACTGACATACCTCCATAGACATAAGGCATGTAAGCACAAGCACTTTAGAAGTAGGCTGGGTTGGCAATGTTCTGTTTCTTTATAAAGGTGTTTATAATTATTCTTCAAACTATACAGGTATGTGTTTGCACTATTCTGTACATAGGTTGTATTTCACAGTAAAAAGAGAAGGGGGAGGAAATGGAGAGGGAAAAGCATCTTAGAAGGTCACAGTATGTGAGCCTGATGGACACCATAAGTCAAAACTTAGCGTAAAGTATGGCTGAATTGGAGTCAGTATGCTCACTTTGTTTACATATAAATTCAGTTTTTGGAAGATTTGAGGCAAGCCATGTAACTCTCCTGGATCTTTTCTCTCTGAGACAACCAGCACCTTCTTTTTTCTTCCCCCCTCCCACTTCAGACAAGCCGACATCAATTCATACATACACATGAAGACCCAATCATCACACTTAGGAACTACAAAAGGATCTGACCTTCTTATATACATGAACTCCAATTCTGAGAAGCTAGAAGAGAACCAAGGGAAAAGAATATTCAGAGAGCACTCCAATAGCCAAACACAGGGCAAAGTGCTTTGCACGTACATATGTCATTAAATCTCCCAGCAATCCCTCCAGACAGGAAGTACTAACTCCATTTCATTGGTAGGAAAGCTGAGCTTCACAAAGATTAAGTAATTGTCCAAAAGGCCACAGAGCTGGTTAGTAGTCGAGCTGGCTCAAGGTCAGTTTGCTGAAGATTCTTTAATCAAGCATACCAAATTTGTTGCTTTATCAATGGTGGAGGAAAGATGTAGGAATTGGCAAAAAAAAAAAAAAAAAAAAAAAAGCAAACCACTCTAATGAATAAGACAATCAGGCTATGTGTTCAAATACCAGAATCCAGTCTCAGTTTCTTGATATCACATATCTCCCTTCCTGAAACACACTCCTGCCATCCTCACTACTCCATTTATTAATTCATTCCAACTTTAATATAACTTTTCTGAGTTCTCTAAGTTTTCTACAATGTTAATGTATTACCTTTATAATTAGAAAAAACTATTTGGTTTACTTTATGCTTATATAACACTTATCATATGCCAGGTACTATGTTAAGTGATTTATAAATATTAACTTATTTATCCTCTGATTTCTCTTCAAATCTTATAAATATTAACTTATTTAATCCTCATAACAAACCTAAGAGGACAGCACAATAAGTATATCTTTTTTACCTAAGAAAACCAAGGCACAGAGAGATGAAGAAACTTGCCCTAGTAAGTAATCCAGCAAGGATTCAAAATTAGGCACAGTTTGGATCAGGCTCTTAACCACTATACATTGTTGCCTGTCCATTAAAAAATATTATCCTGGTGGGGAAAAGCCACTCTACTCTATTATCCTGGTAGATTCTAACAGAGCAGAGATGTGAAGTTGGGAGCATGGAAAATAGATGAATGGAACGGAGGTCTAAGGCCCAGGGTAGAGGGAAATACTTCACGTACTTGAAGAAACAGAGGTACCTAGTAAGCAGCAGCAGTAAAACTGAATCACCTTTCTGCCTGGTAAGGCTGCAACATGTGATGCAGATGTAATGTCTACCAAGCAGCTCTGCACACACGCATAACTGGATGTCCAGTGCTGAGAGTACAACAGTGATCATTCAATGGAATGCCCCAAAAAGAGAACGCTTAGGGAAAGATGCTTCTAAGCACTGATTATATATAAACATAAAGGAAATGGCAACATTCCAAAGAACAGGTTCACTGAAGACCATCTCAACTATTCGAGTTTAACAGGAAGACCTTCTCCCCTGGAAACCTCACTGTGTTGACTCCACTGAGGTAGCATTTCATTTAGAAAACATTCCCACACCTACATATACGCTACAGTGCTAACATTTGTCTCACATTTTTGTTATGGTAAGAACAGGGCAGGGTCTTAGAGCATACAAAGGAATGTTTAAAAGCAAACTACATATCTAATATAATGATCATGTCTCATAACTAAATATTCCAGTTCATATCTCAAATGTAAGCTTTTTCAAAGAAGCCTAATGGCTTAAATTAAATATAAAATCTGATTTTGGAATTCTAGTTATATAAATTACTTTCCCAGGATTTTGCTGTGTAAGATGACCTCAATCATATCAAATACAATGTGCCCAAAAAAGTCACTTTAAATTTTACTTATTTTACCGAGGGAGAAAAAAGGAAACAATTGTCTCTATCAATTGTCTCAGGCCTTCTGCATTCAGGTTTAACAGGATCTCTACTTTGTCCTGTTTCCTTTCACTCAAGTTATCTCTTGTCACATCCAGAGGCCCAAGAGAAAAAAGGCAATTTGGATGGGGCAGCTAATAGTAAAGATTCTGAATCTGGGATTTCGCCCTAAGGGTGTTTGGAGTTATTTCATGGAGGTCTTTGAATATCAGATGGCTAGTCTATAGTTATACAAATTGGATACTTAAAAACCACGTTGAGTTAAACTGAATTTAAATACAGAATAACAGCTTTATCACTAAAATAGTATTTGTCAAATAGTTTGTTCTTCCACTGATAAAACTAGTTTTATAACCAATAACCATTAATATTAAACAAAGCCACTGACAAGAACAAAATATTGATAATTCTGACAAACTATAATACACTGCCTGCCTATTCACTAAAGCTTTAACCTCAATTAAAGTACCATAACAGGTAGAGATTGTTTTTCCTCTTTTCTAACACTGAACTCAATCAGCTTGTTAGTTTCACATCAGTTCCAAACCACTGTATTTTTCCATTCCTTTCCCCCCCACCTCCACAACCCCCAACTTTCTTGGAAGCCTGACAGACTGCCTGGAAAGATGAAGACTTTCCAAGGTCCAAACACACAGCTGCTCCTTCCAAGGCCAGCTCCAAAACTGACGTGGGCTGCCTGGAAGGCATCATCCCAATCAATTATTAATGCCACATAACCTTTTCATATTCCAATCTTTTCCTTTTCACTGGAGAGACTTACTGCTTAACTTTAAAACCTGTTATAACATAATGCTAAATGAAAAATGAGTAGGTACTCTAATAATTATATAACCATACAAATTATACATATATAGACATGAGAACTGGAAGTGAATGTGAAAAAAAATAAAAATTTGTTGGGGTTAAGATTTTTCTTAATTTACAAATTATTATTATTATAGTTTGTGCAATTAAAAAATCACTAAAGAAGTAATAATCTCAATCTGTCACTGGTTAGCCCCCTTCTAAGGAGACAACACACCCTTTTCTGAGGAAACAGAGGTATTAGTTCTCTCCTCAATAAATACCCTTCCTTAATGCATTTCACTCCAAACAGTAAGTACACAGGTGGAACTCTTCAGAATACAAAGGTTTAGAGTACGGTGCTATGGGATTAACATCTCCATTTCTTCTTCAAACCAACCAGTGTGTCTTGATCAACTAGTCTTCCTTCTCCAAAAGAAAAGCACCACCCCTCACTTCTTATCGGACCGCTAAATAACCAATAATTAATTATTAAACATATGACTGTGAGGAAGCAATTAAGAGCAGAGTCTCTCACGTGAAGCAAGGCATGAGTTTGAACCCCGGCATCACTGATTTCCTGTAGGACCTCAAACAGATTAATTAACTTCTCTGTGCCGCATTTTCCTCATTGGTAAAATAGGAAAGATAGTAGTAGAATACTGGAGGCAAAAAAACTTGGAACTGGCATTTAGTAACCACTCAATAAATGTTTGCTACTATAATAATTAAATATAACTAGTATTTATAATGTTACTTGATCAAGTATAATAGCTAAACTGACAGAACTATTCAAACGAAATGAAACCCTGAAAACTCAAGGGTATCACTGCCCCTTTTGGCCTCAGCGGAGAACAGAAAAGCTGCTAACAATCTAAGGCCTTACAGCAAAGGCGGCAGCATCTGGAATTGCACTGCGTGGATGCAGCTTGCTAAGCTGGGCAGACGTGGCCCAGCCCACGCTGGTTCACCCACATAATCTCAAAGAGCCACAGTTCCAGCAGCTTCCCTCTCCATGCACAACAGGATCTTGCTTTTTCCCTTCACTCCTCCTACTTCCTAAGCCCTATTTTGAGTCTGCTCAGAAATAGCCTCTTTACCCTTCCCCCCACTGACTCCACCCTTCATGCCCCTTCAGACTGTTAGAGCAAACAGATTCATTGACAGATAGCAAGAACCATAACATCACTTCAAGGATGACTGCTGCAAGAATACACGATAAATACCACCCAATGAAAAGAATAGGAGTATACTAGCAGGAACACTATGCAGTTCTGATTGCTGATCTAGTTGTAAGACACAGAAGACTCGAAAGACACGTTTCTTCTATACTTTCGTTCCCTGGCCCAGGTAGGCCAGTACCTGGCCTACCAAAAATAGGACACATCACTTCCCTACTCGAAACCCCACACTTAGGAGAAATCTCAGTTCTTTACTTTGGCCTACATGGCCTACATAATCCGGTCCCTCCGCCTCCCTACACCGCACTGACAAAATGTGCTGACCACGAGCCTGCCTCTCAACTTTCGTGCTTGTTTCCTCCTGAGAGCTATTCCCCCAGATCTGCACATGGTCATGGTCACTCCAGTCTCAAACCGAATGCCACTTCCTGCAACAGGACTTCCCAACTAATACCACCCTTCTCAAGCACTGTCCCATTTTACTTTCCTCAAAGTCCTTGACACTCCATTAAATTCTTATTGATTCATTTATCATTCCTACCACTGAAACATAAATTCCACTAGAGTAAGCATCCTATCTTGTTTGCCACTGTGTTCCTGATATCTAGCAGGGACTAGCACACAGAAGGCTCTCAATTTTTGTTGAATAAATGAGTAACAACCTCTGAAAATAAACTACCTAATATTTATTGAGTGCCTACTATATGCCCCACTGTTCTAAACATATTCTACTTATTATCTCATTTAAACTACCCAACAATCCTACAAGGTTCCCCATTTTACAGATTAGAAAACCAAAGCTTAGAGAGATTAAACTGCAGCAAGGTCACTCTAATAATTGGTAGAACCAGGATTCTGGTCTGATTCATAATATATAATTCACACAAAAATATAAGAACTATTCTTAACGACAGTGCTATACTATCAACAAGTCAGACCTCTTGATTTGTAATATGATAATAACCATTTCATCTCACTTGACAGGTTTGTGAAGGTAAATACACAAAAACAAATTGAAAAGTATAAAGCAATATGCAGATGTACTACAACATCCTAAAATAGTCATGGACTGCCTAACATGAACCTAACTAGGTCAAAAAGAAATGTGGTAAGCAATACAATTCTTTAATCTCACATTTCATCTCTGGCACAGCCATCAGTAGTAGCATAAATCTGACACTCCTAGACATATTTCAACATAAAGCACTGCATGTTCTATACCCACCTATCCTTCAGCTGCATCTGCGTATGTACAAAGTATGGGAAGAAGTTAATCAAAGGATTAGCATCAAAAAGAGTAGCCATAAACACCAAGAAACTACTCCTGATGAAGTCAACTTCACCTTTACAACCTAACACCAGCCCACTGGCTCCTTATTCATCACACAGAAAAAACTGAGGTAATACCCAGCCTGGAACACTGTTTTGAACAGTCTTTGAAATCTTAGTATTTCTTATTTCAGGACTTTAAAATAATTCCTACTGAATTAGTAAGTGATTTCAGCTATAAATCTAAACACAGGGCACTACTGATTATAATTCTGACATTTATGGCAAATATTACATACATCATACATATACCATAAAATATGCATGTGTCTATGTTTGAACAAAGCCACTGATTCAAGGCCAGTACAGTGGCTCACACCTATAATCCCAGCTTTTTGGGAGGCTGTGGAGGGAGAAGGCTGTGCTTGAGCCCAGGAGTTCAAGGTTACAGTGAGCTATGATTAGGCCACTGCACTCCAGCCTGAGCGACAGAGTGAAACTTTGTCTCTAAAAAATTTTAAAAAGCTACTACTGATTCAAAGTTACTAATTGCTACATTTGTCTTCTCTAAGAATTTGTAATGTAAATCAGTATACAACAGCGTTCAGTATGGAGTAGAAGGAACTTGAGTTGAGTCCAAAGATCTAGGCTTGCATCCTAGGTTTTCCAGATACCTCCTGTTTGATCTAGTCAAGCAGAGCCTCAGTTTCCTCAACTGTACAATAAGGATAATAGCCATTATAATACCATCCTACCTGTTGGCCAAGTTAAAATTAAAGATGTTAATTTATGTAAAAATACACCAGAAGGTATAAAGCAGTAAACAGACTTTACATTTTTTATATTGTGACTGACAGCAATTCTAATAGCAAATATACAACATAGATGTTTACTGATAATTCAGGAATAAAGAGAGTTGTAATAGATACTTATTTAACTACAGAAAAATCCAGGAAATTACACTGCCATAGTCAGACTAGAAAAACTTAACAGAGGTGAAGGGATTTCAAGGATAGTTTGATGAGGTGTGGACAGGGTAGCTTTTTGACTCATTAAATCAGATAGTTTTTCAATGAGTCTTAATCATATCTTACTTCAAAAATTTCACAAGGAGGTAAGTGATAACTACTCCATACCCATATACATTTATCAAAACATACTATTATATCATTTCTATATAGGTTTACTCCAAACCACTCCCATTAGCCCGGGAGATGAACTAATAAATTATCTGTAATATAATAACACTGTTTTTAAGGTTGAAATGTGAGCTTTAGTGTGGTTAGTTAGAGATGCAGAAAGACCTCTGGATTAAAATAAATCTCTCTGTAGATTTCACAGATCTATTGAGATGTCACTGAGGAATTTAGAAACAAAGACTAACTCAGGGTTAAAATAAACTTTATTAATAAAATTTAAGATATTTTAATAAAATACTTTCCTAACTGTATTTCACCTTCCCATTATAGCTGTACTAAGGTTAAAGTATGACTAGCTTTAATGAATTGTGCCATTTTAGCCATTAGCACTTATGATTCAAAGTCTTATTAATTAACAGTGAGGAAAACTTCCAGAGACTGTGCAATGAACTGAACTTAACTCTGACAGTTATTAATGAACGAAATTGTAGAGGTAGGAAGAACAAACAGTTGATAAGCAGAACTTAATAAACATTTGTTTTTCCTATAGAAAGTCTGTAAAGAACATTTTCTACTTTGTGTTTTTAGAGATTTATTTTTATATCATACTAAAGATTACACTAAAAAGTATTATTCTCTGCCATTCCCACTCAACCCAAGCCAGAATAAGGTTTTAAGAATTTAACAAAGAAAAATCACTCTATTAGGGAAAAATAAAAACCTTTAATGTACAGAAGTCCATTTCTCAGCCACCAACCAATGCCAAATAATTTTGTTCAAAATAAGCAGATAAGTGGTCCTAACTTAACTAGAGTTAAAAGCATAGGGTCCTCCATATTTCTATGGCAAATCCCACCACCTAAAGTTTACTTATTTCTTGCCAACCAAAAGCCCACTACTAATCAAGAACCCCTCTATCTTACGTTGTATGACGAAATCATCCTGGATTTAGAGCAATTTTATCTTAGTACCTCAGAGTGTTTCATTTGGTCTTTTTTTTCCCCCCCTTTCGAGACAGAGTCTCACTCTGTTGCCCAAGCTAGAGTGCCGTGGCATCAGGCTAGCTCACAGCAACCTCAAACTCCTGGGCTCAAGTGATCATCTTGCATCAGCCTCCTGAGTAGCTGGGACTACAGGCGTGAGCCACCACATCCGGCTAATTTTTTTCTATTTTTAGTTGCCCGGCTAATTTTTTTTTCTATTTTTAGTAGAGATAGGGTCTCGCTCTTGCTCAAGCTGGTCTTGAACTCCTGAGCTCAAATGATCCTCCCCCCTCAGCCTCCCAGAGTGCTAGGATTACAGGCATGAGCTACCACGCCCAACCCTTGGTTTGTTCTTAATTCCGCCTCTCAACACCTCCTGGAGTAGCACTGGAACCCATGGCCTCTTTCCCACCTCTAGCTCACTCTCCTGCTCCTTGTGATCCAGGGATGACTCTCAGCTCTGGGACTTCTTGAAGAATTTAGAAAGAGAAAAAGAAAGGAGAGGATTACAGCCAGCATCTCCCTGATGGTAACATAATGCAAACTCTACTTCTCTTTTTAGCACTTTCTTCAGGAGGGCATTTAGGTTAGAAAGGACCCCTTGAGCTGAAGGTCACAGAAGTCAGTATGAAGGAAGACAAAGACTCAAAGCTAGCACCCCAGGGACACCATCTCTGCCAAGGGGCTTAGATGCAGACTTCTACTGACCCTTAGACCTACATCAAAAATATTTAGAAACTGTTACTGGTTATTAGTCTATCGAAACACAAAAGAATCAGACAAAGATTACTATCACCTCCTGGCTCAAGGGCTTAAAATAAAAAGTGAGTAGCAGCGAGTCTCAACCTGCCATCTTCCCCTGATTCAGTCCTCACTAAACTAGACACTGAGGAAGTAGGCTAATACCAAAGACCCTTCTCCGGAGGGAGCCATAGTCTCACAGCTACACTGACACATACCTGAGCATGGATGTGAATTACACAAGTACATAAAAAATTGATCCAGTGAGCAATGAGAGGTTGAAAGGGAATGGATTCTTTTACACTGTAGTAATCTGAAGAGACTTCCTTGCAAGCATTAAAACAGCCTGAGCTGTGGCCTTTGCATTGGGATTATCAGGCGCAGTTGCTCATGAGAGTATTATATTTGACAAGGGAGGCAAATGTAGGTAAAGAGAAGAAACAAAACTCCAAAAGTAAAGTTACTATGAAACCAGGCAGAGATCAGCCTGACAGGATGGTGACAGGTGGGAAGAATGGGCTAGAGCCCAAAGAAGCGCCTGATAAAAACATACACTGTAAGTAATGAGATCCACATCACACTAGGCTCCAAGATCATGCTGAGCTTTTCAGAAGAAAGTTAATATGCAACATGTGAGTGAAAGGCAAGTGAAAATATTACACCGTGAACAGGTAAGGCAACATTTATTTTCCTAATGGAATGATTCTCAGTGATGAAGAACTGGTAATAAATAAGATACCAACAGCAGTATCTGGTGATTATGCTCAGCACCCCTCTGCCAGAAGATGGATGACAGGCAGCAGCTGAAGGTGAATGCCAACCACGCAGACAGCCTATAAAAGAGAACCCACCAGTTCTCTCTGGGGAAGCTGTGCCGAGCATGATAAGAACTTGATAAGAACTCAGTAACAAGAGCCCTTACCCAGACCAGGTGCTAAGTCTGTAAGGAAGACTGCACCTGGAGGTTCTCAATTGTGCTCTGGAAGCTTTAAAGAATACAGAGTTCTTTAAAAGCTGGGGTTCCTCCTCAGCCAGCCCACAGTGGAGAAAAGGCACTAGTGGGTCCAATAGGCATTAAAATTCCTCTTGTCTGGAAAATTAGTGACCCAGCCTAGCCAAAATCTGAACTCCTTTCTGACTGACAGTTAGCATATTGGGTTCCATCTTTAAAAGTCCCAAAACCTATCCTTCTTTGTCTCTGCAATTGAGATGGGTTTCCAAGGAATGCCAAGAAGCAAACTAAAGCCAAGGTGCAGTCAAGTCCAGGTTCAGGATACATGGTCATTCAGTCAGCTGCCCACTAATGTGCCAGCATGCTGCCGGCCCAAGGTGAGGATCACCACCACCACTCCCCACAACACTGCAAGACACAGGCGCCTGGTCCCAACCCTCCCAACCCTGCTCCCAAGCCACAGCAGGAGGCAGAGGGTGACAGCAGAACACAGGCTCCCCCAAACACCATCTGACCCAGTTGTTGCCCAGGTGGAGGGCAACAGTGAACATGGGATAGGGGGCTAAGAAGGGAAGGTAGGGAGGGGGCATTGAAACACAGTCACACTCATTTGTTTACATGTTGTATATGGCTGCTTTCGCACTGTAAGAGCAGAGCACAGTAACTGCAAAAGAGACCATGCAGCCTACATTAAGATATTTACTATATGGCCCTTTACAGAGAATATCTGCCAAGTTTTGCTACAGAGGATTAAAAAGAATGAGCCATCTACAATGGTCTGATTGAGCCCCCCTCTAAAATACATAATCAACATTAAAAAGCAACATTGAATATTTATTACTTTTACCCTGCTCACTTCCAAATAGGATCTGAGGAAGCCTATTTTTGTGTCAGCAATATTAAGTTCAAACCTCTTATCAGATCCTAGGCTGGTTTAGTCCTTCAGAAGATTATAAGGTCTGTTCAGAAGATGTGGCATAATGGTTGCCAAGGACAGATGACCCACTCAGTCCCCTTAATCTTGGCTTCTCTGATCTGTACTTGGCTTTATGCCACGTCCCATCCCCGTCTTCTTCAGCATTACACCCTCCAGTGATTGTGCATACTTTTGGTACTGTTCCTGGTTTCATTATTTTCATTCCTTGGCTTTGTCTTCCCGGGGACCTTGCAGAATTTCTGAATAAGCATAAACACATTTCCTTAATCAGAGTTGAACTAGCTTCTCTGGTGGTGTGGGGCAGGAAAGGAAAGTACAATTAAGTGCTGATACCTATTCTCAATTGCTTTGAGTCCTTCACAGCTTCCTTCCTAGTGGTCCATTGCTGCCACATACAACCTGGGATAATACATCTTATAGGTGCTAGATAGAATTAGAGTGAATGAATAAAAAGAAGTTTAAAGCTGCCACAACTTTCATGAAAATTATTCATCAGGTTGTACTTTGTCTTTTACCATGTGCATTAGTTTCTTTCCTATTATAATTACATTTCCTGAAATTAGGGTAGGTTGTCAACAAAAAGCACTTATAAGGCCAATGGCCCAAATAATAAAGCTTATAGATTGCTTGATATCTTGTCATATAGGAAAAAAATTATAATAAATCTCATAGATAAATGTTTTATCTTAAAGTAGCAATAAACATTTATTTTATTATTTATATTTTTTTAATTATGTTGCCTATTCTTTCACATCTATTGTAATTCTTTGGTGAATTGCCTGTTCATAACTTTTACCTATTTTTGTTTTCGGGTGGTAGTCTGTAAAAACTCTGTAACCCAAAATGATAGTGACACCAAGTCCAATGTCCTACTCTTCCGGACAAAGCAGCCCCGAAAATGTCAATAATTTGGCTCTGCTCTCCCTTTCCCTCCTTTTCTCTCCTTGCAGTACAACAGAAAGGGCACTAGATTTGGAGTCCTAAGACACAGGTCACTGCTGGGTCCCTGGGACTTGTTTACTTACCTGTAAAGTGAAGGGACTGGACTAATTGGTCAGCAAAGCCCCAGAGGTCTAAAATTCTTTCAGTCTATTAGGTTCTCTATTCTTTCTCCATTAATCACCAGCTCCCATTTTACCTATGACAGCAAAATGGCAGCTGTGAGTTAATTACAGGATTTGTGTTAGTTATAAATCAGTTGTGAAGCAAAAATCAAAAACAAGAAGTACAGAGAAAAGAAATAGTACTTCATGCCCTTAAAGGGTTCGGTTTCTACACAAATGATAAAATTAGACATAATTCCACCTACCTCCTAAGGATTAGACTGGCTCTGTTGAGGATGTTAATGGCATTATTGCAAACAAATAGCTTCAAAGCAAATAACTGAATATTGACTAAAGTAGACATAGTCCAAAAATTTTGTTTATTTGGTAGTACAAAGGAATAAGCCAGTCACATTGGCTTTGATCCTCCCACTTCTTTTACCAATCCTCTTCAATATCCCAACTTCCATGTAATTGTGCTAGGCCAAATTGCTCTTTATTCTGAAACAGCTGTCCCCAACCTTTTTGGCACCAGGGACTGGTTTCAAGGAAGACAATTTTTTTATGGACGGGGGCAGAGGATGGGGGATGGCTTCAGGATGATTGAAGTGCGTTACATTTATTGTGCAGTCAGACCTCTCTGCTAATGATAATCTGTGTTTGCAGCTGCTACCCAGCACTAGCATCACTGCCTCAGCTCCACCTCAGATCAGGCGTTATACTCTCATAAGGAGCACAGAACCTAGATCCCCTGTATGCGCAGTTTACAGTAGGGTTTAAGCTCCTATGAGAATCTAATGCGCTGCTAATCTGATAGGAGGTGGAGCTTATGAGGTGATGCAAGCAATGGGGAGTGGCTGTAAATACAGATGAAGCTCAATGGCCACTCAACTCCTGCTGTGTGGGAGTTCCTAACAGGCCACAGACCACTACTGGTCTGTGACCTGGGGTTTGGGGACCTCAGTTCTAAAGGACAAAATTAAATAATCAATATGTGCACTGCTAAAGCTATTCTGGCTTAAAATGCGTTAGTCTTTTTTTCCCTTTTTTAGGGGAGACAGAGTCTTGCTCTGTTGCTCAGGCTGGAATTCAGTAGCCCGACCATAGATCACTGCAGCCTAAATTCGTGGACTCAAGCAATCCTCCTGCCTCAGCCCCCCAAGTAACTGGGACTATAGGTGTGCCACACCCAGCTAATTTTTGCTTTTTTTTTTTTTTGAGACACAGTCTCACTCTGTTGCCTGGACTAGAATGCAGTGACGTCAGCCTAGTTCACAGCAACCTCAAACTCCTGGGCTCAAGCAATCCTTCTGCCTCAGCCTCCAGAGTAGCTGGGACTATAGGCATGTGCCACCATGCCCGGCTAGTTTTATCTATATATTTTTTAGTTGTCCAGCTAATTTTATTTCTATTTTTAGTAGAGATGGGGGTCTCGCTCTTGCTCAGGCTGGTTTTGAACTCCTGAGCTCAAACGAGCCATCCACTTCGGCCTCCCAGAGTGCTAGGATTACAGGTGTGAGCCACTGTGCCTGGCCCCTTTTGCTTATTTTTTGTAGAGACAGGGTCTTGCTATGTTGCCCAGGCTCGTCTTAAACTCCTGGCCTCAAGTGATCCTCTCACCTTGGCCTCCCAAAATGCTAGGGTTTCAGGCATGAGCCACCACACCCAGCTACTTTTGTCTTCAAACAGGCCACTGCTTTTAGTTTTTTAGTATTCCCCAATCTGCCATCTGCCAAGAGAAATTCAAATTTCTCTGAAAAAGATCTGTCTGCCCAATAAAATAAGTGCAAAAATGTTTACAAATAGTAGAGCAGAGAAATCCACTCAAAATTCTACCATCCTAATAGAACTGTTTTTTCATTTTTCCATATTCCCTTACCTCTCTTCACATGTACACACATTTTTAGAGTTACAGTCCCTGTAGTACATCCTGCTCTTTCAGCATCAAGCTTTTCCATGTTGCTTCACAGTAACCATTATCATTTACATTTACAACATAGTCCATAAAACAGATCATCAGTATATGTATATTTTTTGAATGTAATATTTATTTGGTGAATTTACATGTGAGGTCATTTACAAAAGAAAAGATACAGACAGATGCAGCTTTCAGTGCAGTTTCAAATATTTTCACAACAGGCATGAGTCCGAGAGATTTTGGAATGATAGTACTGAATGGTAGGTGCTTCAGTTTCCTTTGTGTTTTTCTACCCAACCCCAAGGGGAAAGAATGAAGAAGAGTAGAAGACAAATCAATATTAATATGAATATAGCCATGCAAATAAAAACTTTTTTTTTTAAGTCAGAGGACATTCAGAGATGTAGAATATTTCTGTATTCAGGGGTTATCATAATAGGCGCAAATTTAAGAACAAAATGCAGAGTTTTCAAACTTTTCATTATCCAAATGATCTTAAATTATGTTAACTGCTCCCACTAATTAGTTAGAGGCCTTCTCTATATTTTCCAAATATGATCATCAGCATATATTTAACCATTTCAGTATTGGGGAACATTTAAGTTAACTGCAAAGTTTTGTTTTTTTACAGTAACGGTACAATGAACCTCTTCATGCATTTAGCTTTTTCATTCTTATGACTCATTAGGCAAGATCCTAGGGAGTGAGATTCTGGGTCAGGTGATGTAACTGTATTTGGCATTTTTTAAACAGGTCTTGCCAAATTTATTTTAATCTAACAGTAAGGATTATTAAACATCTAAGTGTGATACTAAAAAAATATTACAGGATATGGGAAATACTCCTTTTTAATGGGTGTTGGAGGTGAGGGGTCCCTACAAATAGTATGATAAAACAAACACCCCTTCAGTCCCTTGATTTCTCACTGCGTATTTCTCACATAATAAGCAAACACTATGACAGCCTTTTCATCTGCTGACAGGAGGGCAAAACTGCAGACTTTTTTTTTAGGTTTCGGTTAAGGGGTTTAAAAAAAGTTTGTTAGCTTCATGACTATTTTAAGTGTCTGTTTATCAGATTTCTAGGCATGATACTGCTGAGTTTTGCTCAACTTGTACTATAATTTTTTTTATAAGGTACTCCATGACTCAGCCCTCTCTAGACACACCATATGCCTGACAAAGAAAGAATAAGGGAGCAACCAGAAAACTGGCTTCAAAGAAATAATGAACACATGTCTTACTGTTTTTTAACAGCAAGAAATAGTGCCAGCTAATCCTGTTCATTCTGTGACATCTTTATCATTAAAAACTTCTTCCTTGTTTTATCATTACTAAGATAATACATGATACTTGTACATCTTTTAATTCATACACCAAAGTGGAGATGTAAAAAGCAATCTGGTTCTCCTTTCCACCAAAAACAAAAACAAACAAACACACTGCTATGGTATGATGGACATAGGAAAAAGTCCAGAAGAACATACAATCAAATTGTACTAGAAAAAAAAAACAGAATCCACTATATAGAGATAGGCTTTTGCAACTTGCTTTTTATGTACCTTCTAAATATATACTTTGCATTATGAAATATTGAAAGCATTCAGAAAATTATAGATACTTACCAACCAACTTTGTCAAATCTTAATTTCTTATAATATTTGCTTTAGAATTTTAAAAAATAAATTATAATGTTGAAGCCTTTTGTATGGCCCCCTCACAGCGATACAGGCACTGAGACCCCGGACTTGCCTCTACTCAGCTGACCCCTCTAACTCACTCAGAGCTAGCTGATCCCCAGCATCACCCAGCATCATCTAGCATCATCGTAAAGTACAAAGGTGTGGCAACAAGGAAGTGGCATTTACACAACTAAGACTGAGCCTCCTTCACTCTTTCCTGTGAGGCTGCTCTTCCACATCCCTCCTGCGCTCCGCTCTCTCCCTCCTCATTTATATTCCTCTCACTATAATTGTAGTCAAGAAGTCCATTTCAAAGACCTACACCCACTGTCAGTTCTACACACTCATAAACACGAGCGCCTGCACACACATGCTTCGTGATGAAAAGCCATAGTAACCACAGAGATTTTGCTGACAGTACATAAAAAATTTTCCATTACTGATTTGTGAAATGAAACTCCAGTTTTACCTTATTGAGAGTTAAAAATGGCAAGTAAACAGAACTGAAAATCCTGATAGCTTTTTCTTTTTTCCTTTCCATTCAATCCAAAAACACCTTGCTGGAGGCATATTTTATTTTTTAAAAAACATCCTCCAGTGGCGTTTTTTTACTTTTATTTTATTTTTACAAACACATACAAATTGTGATAATTCTTACAGGGATGTATTATATTGCTAATTAATTCTTTTTGTTTCTGTTTTTTTTTTTTGAGACAGAGTCTCACTTTGTTGCCCGGGCTAGAGTGCCATGGCGTCAGCCTAGCTCACAGCAACCTCAAACTCCTGGGCTCAAGTGATCCTTCTGCCTCAGCCTCCCAAGTAGCTGGGACTACAGGCATGCGCCACCATGCC
>CAUYRT010068412.1:0-49847 GCA_963574885.1 Lepilemur ruficaudatus
TTTTTTTTTTTTTTTTTGAGACAGAGTCTCACTCTGCTGCCTGGGCTAGAGTGAGTGCCGTGGCATCAGCCTAGCTCACAGCAACCTCAAACTCCTGGGCTCAAGTGATCCTACTGCCTCAGCCTCCCGAGTAGCTGGGACTACAGGCACGCGTGACCATGCCCAGCTAATTATTTCTATATATATATTTAGTTGGCCAATTAATTTCTTTCTTTCTATTTATAGTAGAGACGGGGTCTCACTCTTGCTCAGGCTGGTTTCGAACTCCTCACCTTGAGCAATCCGCCCGCCTCGGCCTCCCAGAGTGCTAGGATTATAGGCGTGAGCCACCGCGCCCGGCCCTGAGTGTTCTTAAACATAGTCAACATGTGACCTCAGTCAGCAGCCCTTCATCCTGGTAAGCCACAGCATTTCTCAGTCCTTGCTCTGATATCTAAAGGTAAATGGAAAAAGCAAGTTGACTTTGATGGATATTTTATTCAATAAACACTTAGTTTTCATACCCTGTCACATGCATTAAATGCATATAATACAATGAATTTGAATTCAGAGTCTTTTCTAAGCTCTTTAAGAAATAGAACTTGAGTTTCTCTCTCTCTCTCTCTCTCTCTCTCTCTCTCTCTCTCTCTCTCTCTCTCTCTCTTTCTCTCTTTCTCTCTCTGTCACACACACACACACACACACACCTTTTAAATTCTTTTGCCCTCATCAGGGACCAGTGAAAGGTTTTATAAACCTCAACGAACACCTCTGACATTTCATCCCAGTGTTCACTCACGGCTTCAGCCATGATGGAAAGTACAGGGTAACATATTCAGGAAATCTTCCCCTTAGGCTGGTGTACAGCTCTGAACATATTTATAAACAGCCTGTCTTAAAATTGGACATAATCAAAAAAGTAAGAAATAGTTAAATTCTGTCCAACAGTCATTTCACAGTGTTTAGATAGTATTTAACCCAATAGTTCTCAACCTAGGGTGATTTGGCACCCCAGGGAACACTTGCAATATCTAGAGACATTTTTGATTATTACTGCTATGTGGGGGGGCAGTTATTGGCCTCTAGTGGGTACAGGCCAAAGAAGCTACTAAACATCCAACAAAGCACCCCCTCCATACACACACACTAAAGAATTATCCTGCTCAAAATGTCAACAGGTCCAAACTTGAGAAACTCTTAAAACCTATGTCAATGTTTAACACAATTCATGCTTGTACAATTCAGTGCCCTAAAATGTGCTCTCCTGACAAATACATAACATTTTAGCCTGCATACAACTTTGGTGCAACCAAAGTTCCCCTCATAAGTCATTCATTTCAGAAATAAAAGCATGGATACTACCAGGTTATAAAGACAAATCAGGCCCCAAACCTAAAGTAACCAGAAAAATCAGCAATCCACAGCCCATTTTTTGAATGTTCTAAAATTCTTTATTTTTGAAAACAAACAAGCCAACCTAAAAAGAAATGAAGCCAAATTTCTTGTAATTTAATTTCCTGTTCTCAGAATTCCAAGTTTCTAAGACTCGGTGTCATCTGATCTCACTTTCGGCTTGATTTTGTTTTCCTATGAAAGGATATGTCATATCAGCCCTCTTGGGTTTCTAAATGAGCGAATCCAATGTTCTGACATATGGCATAGCAAAACTACACCTCCAGATGAGATCCAAATCTGAATAATCAGAAAGAGGTTATGCTGGGAAGAGTTATCTCTTTTAAGTCCTCATACAGAAAAATGCTATTTATTTTTATCAACCTCATTTCCACAATGAGTTAGTTGCCCTTGGAAGAAAATGGTGTCCTCTTAGTTAGTGACAGCCACAGCTTTCAAAACACAGCCTAATGGGCCTTCTTTGCTTGGCCGAGTGTCACCAACGACTGTTGGCTCACCCCAAAATCAATCCTCTCGGCTACTCTCTTATTTTCATTTAGTAAATTTAGAATATTATGAAGAACCCTTCAACCTCTCTGGGATAACATCCAGGAGCCACTTTGCCTAAACAAAGTCATTGATTTTAATGGAACAAATGAGAGAGCCCATTTGTATTGTGTGGCACCCTGACAAAGATGGAAAAATGCTACGACTCATTTGTCCCAAATTCTATTCCTAATTATAATAACAACTCTGCAACCAAAGCCATTTTTCAAAAAAATAAATTAGATCATGCCACTCCCAGGTTAAACCTTTTCCATAGCTTTCCATTACTGTTAGGATAAATTTCCAAATCTGCTGTACAGCCTATAAGACTATCTTCTAATCCCTGCCTATCGCATCAGTCTTAATGCACTCCCTCTCCACTGAATTCTGTGCTCCCCTCTTTTGGATCTCTTTAAGTCCTCTTTCCTCTTCCTGAAAAGCTCATTCTCCCCACACCTGCTCCCTTTCTTTGCTTAGCTAACTTCTTTAAGAGCTTGGCTTTACTGTGTTTCCTCAGAGAAGTCTTTTCTGCTTTGCATGATGTCTGCTAAAAATTCCATTGGCCAAAACAAGTCACATGACCAAGTTCAAAGTCAAAAGGTGAAAATATATACTATGATAAAGCCAAGGCAAGAGTATGGATATAGGGAGGCAGGAGGAATTGAGACCAAGAACTCCTGCAGTCACTACATTCCTCTTCCAGGTGTGTACAGGTGATGGTTAAGCCTGTAATTGCTCATCTGGACATAAGTCAACTCATTTATACAGTTGGATGGTTGTCTCTTTCAGGTTCCTCCTCTAGGCCTCTCCTCCCCCTGAAGCCCCATCACACTCCCACAACACTCTAGTAATATCTGGAAAAGTTCCTCTTTCCTCCAAAAACCTTAGCAGCTCATTCTTTCTCTGAAATTCCACTGAAAGTCAATCTAACAGAGTAATTAAATACAGGAGGCTAGAGCACAAGGAGGCACCTGTGTGCCTGAGAAAGTGAAAAACAGCCCTGTTAAAGCCAACGCTGATATTCTCAAGTGACCATAAGCAAAACTTACAAAACTTGAACTATGTTTAGACAAGGCCACCCTGTGACCATGCATGGAACAAGACCAATCCAGAACCACAAAAATGATTCACCCCCCTCTCTTCTGATCACAAGTGACTGCCGCTTCTTTATAAATAACCACTCAGGCCTTGCTTTAATCCTCCTACCTCCTAGATAAACATTATTAAGATACCCTGTCACCAAATTGTCCCAGCTCCTTGATAACAGAGAAGCTAGAAGAGTCCCTGATTCCTTAAATCCTCCTTAGAGGATTTAGCACAAACCTACACCATTTAAGGAGGTCCTCCCAAATCCACAGTTCTTCTGAGGGATGGTATCTCTTGTGGAAACAAGCTCAGTAAACCTCGTTTTGTCTGAGTACAGATGTATTCTTGGGGTTGTTTGGTCAGTGGGCTTCAACTCACTCCTTTTAGTATTGATTGCTATTCAAAGAATTAAGTGCTCTGACATAGACTTTGTTTAAGACATGCTGAATTTCATGCACAGCTCAACAGCATAAAGGAGCCTTAAATGATATCACCAGGTGAATTTGGGATTTACTCAGCTTAGGCAATGTGCTAGCTACCAGAAAGGTGCAAGAAGTAGTCATTGATAAAGCACCATGTTTCTTTTCCATAAATTCTGAATTGAATAGTCAGTAATGTATTCAGAGTGACTGAATTTATTCTTCCATTAGTTCCTAGACTTCCACCAAAATAAAGATTCTGTAGGATAAAATGTTTCTCACCCTGTGTTAGCTTCTTATCAGACTCAAACCTGCACAGAGTAAGCAAAATCAGTTCTCACAGGGATTTAGAGACCCATTCTTCAGAGTTAGTGTGGCCCATATTCCTGGTTAATTTACCTTCACATTTTTTCCAGTATTTTATATTTTTTTAATATGGCATTGCTTTCGTTTGCAGTCACTGAAGAGTAGAAATGAATAGTGAATTCTCTCTTCTACCAATTTTCCAGATGCCATCAAAATCATACACTATCATATTGCCAGAAGACACATGCGCACGGTTGCAGAAACATCATTAATCATAGTATTATCAGTAATTGGTATAGTTTCTCAAAATAAATTATCATTTGGCAAAAATAGATATGTATTCACTATTAGCCTGAATACCAGATAAGAAATGTTAAATCCTATTGAAATATTTCCCCAGGTATTCAACCAAAATAGCTCTAGAAGCAATAACCTACTTTTTCAGAATATTCTAAGTTCCGATTCTATAAATGAAGATAACCATTTTTTACTCAAATGAGGAAGGGAATGGGTGAAAAACTTAGGAATATTGATTATGCTTTTATGAATGTTACTGTAGAGGTCTGAGCTCCTGTTTTCTCACTTGGCTTTTCTTTTTTCCTTCCTTAATTAAAAAGAAAATTATACAAATGTGGTAAACATTAGGGCTGTTTGCAAATTCTCCTCTCCCTGGGTATTGGGTCTGTTTGTATTTCCCCACCCTCTTGAACTCAGGGTGGCCAGGAGACTTGCTTTGGTGAATTAAATGCAAAAGGGACGTGTATTAATTCCTTCCAGGAGAAAAGATTTAAATTGCCACTGTGAGACCCCCGCCATCCTTTCAGTCCTTTCACCATGGCAACCAGTGAGACTCCTGCTTTGTCAGCCTTGGTCCTAGGGGGACAAGACGCAGAGCAGAGCCCCCAGCCAATCCATGATGAAAATGTGTAATGTGAGAGGGAAATAAGCATTCATTAAGTCACAGGGATTTTTCAGAGCAGTTGGTTATCACGGCATAACCTAAACCATAACAAAGGTCACATTTTTATAAAATTATTTTTAAAAGTCTTTACAAATAATATGAAAGTATATAGAGCTGCACTGTCCAATGGTAGCCACCACTATTTAAAGTAAAAAAAAAATAAGTGAAATTAAAGGTTCATCTCCTCAGTCACACCAGCCACATTTCAAGTGCTCAACAGCCACGTGTTATTAGTGCCTACTGGTCTGGACAGCACAGATATAGAATGTTTCCCTCATCACAGAAAGTTCTATTGGACGGCGCTGAAGAGTTAAACAACAAAGCATCCAATTCACTACCCATACCCCTCCACCAACCCCTCGCTAAAGGTTATCCTCTTTAAAAAGTATGTATCATTCCAGTCCTTCATCTATGTTTTATTACTTTTTCTATGGTTTTACATTACAAATAAATTACAGTCATGCACGGCTTAATGACAGAAATACATTCTGAGAAATGCGTCATTAGGTGACTTCCGTTTAATTTTTTTTCACTTTTTAAACGTTTTTTTCAAAAACTAAGACATAACACATACATTAGCCTAGGCTTACACAAGGTCAGGATCATCAATATCACCATCTTCCACCTCCACACCTTATCCTACTGGAAGGTCTTCAGGGGCAACAACATGCACGGAGCTGTCATCTCCTATGATAACAGCGCCTTCTTCTGGTAGACCTACTGAAGGATCTACCTATTAACTTTTTTTTTAATAAGTAAGAGTATACTCTAAAATAACAGTAAAAACTATAGTAAATCTATAAACTAGTAACATAGTCATTTATTATTATCAAGTATTATGTACTGTACATAACTGTATGTGCTATACTTTTATACAACTATCAGCACAGTAGGTTTGTTTACACCAGCATCATCATGAGCACATGAGTAACGCATTGTGCTATGATGTTATAATGTCTACAATGTCACTAAGCAACAGGAATTTTTCAGCTCCATCGTGACCTTATGGAACCACCTTCCTTTACACTGTCCGTCATTGACTGAAAAGTCTTTATGAGGTGTGTGACTATACATCTACATATGTACATATATATGTTGCTTGGTGACTTGCCCCCTTAATTCAACTAACAAAATGTCCTGAAGTTTATTCTATGTAAGTAATACATATTATATATCCCCTCAATTCTTATTTCATGGCTGAATAATATTGCATTTGAGGAATTCTCATAATTTAACTATTTTTCTCCTGCTGGACTTCAGGTGGTTTCTAGAAGTAACCACGAAAGGCACATTGATATGGCTCTTCCTAGTTCTACACTCAAGTTTCACTTTTTTCTCTGCTTTGATATAACAAATGATATGTATTGTGTTGTGCTTTCTTTTTTTCCATTCAAATAGCAATAAAGTTTGAAGATTATTTTATGTTGTTTATGTTCTCCTAAATCTAATACTTTCATAATTTTGATTTTACATACAGCTCTTGAATTCAATGGAAATTTATTTAATAAATAAATTAAATAAATATATAAAAATTGTGTGATTTAGGAATCTAAAATATTGTTTTTTTCATAAAGTTAGCAAATCATGTCAATTTCTTTCTCTGACTAGTCCATCTTTGCCCGGTAAACTTAGTCATCTACTAATTACAAATGAACATGCATCAGTTCATGAATTCCCTTTTCTGTTCTAGTAGTCTTAAGTGCTATAGGTTTTATTTGAAGTCCTGTGGCTTTATAGAGTATTTATAAAATATTTTGTTTCTAATATGGCAAGTTATCCTCAATATTCCTTTTCAAAACTCTCTTGGCTTTTATTATGTATCTTCCATTCTATATGAATTATAGGGTAGGATTGTAAACTTCCTTTTAAAAATTTTTGTTGGAATTTTGAGTTGGAAAGCACTTAACTTATAAATGAATTTGGCAAAAGCTTGTATACTTACAACATTGAGTCTTATCATCCAGAAACATGACATAACTGCATTTTTCAGATATTATTTAATATCCTTCAGTAAAGATTTTATTTTAAATTTCTTCATCTAATTCTTATAAATTGTATTAAGTTTTGTCCTGGTTTTATTTCTTAAAGTGTATTTGCTATTGTTGTTTGTATTGCAAATATAATCTTTTAAGAATTCCGTTTCTAATTAGGCTGTTAGTATAAGAAGGCCATCAATGTTTGTATTTTTATTTCGTATCTTATTAATTATGTGAGCATTCTTCATGCTGTCAATCATTTATCAGAAAAAATCTTTTGGATTTTCAAAGCAGATAATCAGTATTATCTTCAGGCAAAGGCACTTTTCTCCCTTCTTTCCATATTTAGGCCTCTGTGTCTTTCCCTATCTTCCTGCTTTGGTAGTACAATGGTGAGAACGGGCATTTTGTATCCTTCCTGGATTTGATAAAAATGCTTCTTACATTTCTCAGTGAAGGACAAGAGAAACCAATCTTAAATTTAATTACTGAATGATTTTTCAGCATACATGAGATGACTACCAATTTTGACTCCTTTAATCTGTTGTTGTCATAAATAACATGTATTAATGTCCAAACTCTAAACCATCCTTGCATTACTTGGATAAACCCTACTTAATCATTATACAATCCTAATTTAATACACTTCTGGATTTCAAATGTTAAATTTACTTAGGACTTCTGCATACAAGCTCATAGGTTAGGTTGGCCAAATGTTTGTGTGTGCATGTGTGTGTGTGTGTGTGTGAGAGAGAGAGAGAGAGAGAGAGAGAGAGAGAGAGAGAGAGAGAGAGAGAGAATTGTCTGATTTTTCTGTCAGTAATAACACTAACCTCAAAAAGTGAGTCTGGGAGTCTCCCATACTTTTATATGCTCTGCAATAGTTCACAAAGCATGGAAACTATCTGCATTTACAGGTTTTCGAGAAATTGCTAAAAAAATGGCACCCGAGTGTGGACCATTTCTGGGCATAGACTTTTGAATATCACTTCAATTTATTCTGTGATTATTATTCTATTCCATTTTGATACATCTTATTGAGTTAATTTTAAACATTCAGTAGTCTAAAAACTAATTTCATTTAAGTTTCAAAATTTATTAACAAAGTTGTATGTTGAATCCTCTCATGATAAAAATTTCCTTTGTATCTCATGTTATGTCCTTTTTTAATTCCTAAGATCATCTATTTATGTTTTCTTTGTTTTTCTTAACATCAGACTTGTCAAAGGATAGACTATTTTGGGAGTATTTTAAAATACTGAGGTTTGTGTTCTATTGATCAACTCTATGTTTTACAGAAAAATACCATTAACATCTGCTTTATAATGTATTCCTTCTACTTAGTTTAGGTTTTCCATTGTTCTTTTATTGGATTTGGATTTCAATGGTAATTTTATTCTCTCTACTTCTGTCAGAAATGTGTTCATGGTTGTATATATTTTTTTCAAGCTCTTCTTTGGCCATATACTACGTGTTTTGTTTTTTCTAGGGCTCTCATTAATCTTGAGTGACCTGTTAAGTAATAATTTGCTTTTGTCTGTCTTCATCACAGGAGTAATTTGGGTTACTTTGGCTTTTATTTTGTCATTAATTTCCAATTTGGTTGCACTGTGATCAGAAAATCTGGTCTGTGATTTAGGCTTTGGAGAATTTGTTGTCATACATGTTTGGAAAGAATATTATATTCAGTTTATTGGTTATAAAAATATATAAAGTTAAGCTTTATAAATGTGTAATTGAAAGCTGTGCATATCAACAGTTTTGTGTTGTGATATCAGTTTCTGGGAGTTATGTTAAATGCTTTCAATGTGATTGGGATTTGTCTATTCTCCTGTATTTCTATTTGTTTTCCCTTTGTATGTTTCAAAAAAAAATCTGTTGTTCATAAATAAATGTATCTATTGTCAATATAAATTACTTTTATTTACTACTTTTGACCTTCACTTTTATTTTAACAATATTGATATTTCCACCCTTTCTTTTTTCCTTTCTTCTTTTTTTCTTTGATTTTAGCATTTCATTATATATCTTTTCCATCATTCACTTTTTTCATTTTTCCATGTTATTAATGTTTCACTTTAAGGCTATTTCTTATAAACAGTGAATAACTGGATTTTTAATTTTATTACCAATTTGAGCTTTTCATTTTCTTTTTTTTGTAAAGGTGTACTTAACCCACTCACATTTCATACAATTATTCTTGAATTTATTCATACCATTTTATTTCTCTGTTTCTGTTTACTATGACTTTTTATTTTTTTTAATTTAATTTAATTTTTTATTCCAGCCTAGTATGGGGGTGCAAATGTTTAGGTTACGTATATTGCCCTTGCCCCACCGGAGTCAGAGCTTCAAGCATGTCCATCCCCCAGATGGTGCACACTAAGCCCATTAGGTGTGAGTACACCCATCCCCTCCTCCCCCTCCCATCTGCCCGACTTCTTTTTGTTTTTACTTCCTTGCCTACTGCTGTGTTGATTGACTATTTTTAATTCCACTTAACTTCCCTTTAATAACTTAGAACTAATCATTTTTCTATTCTGCTAGTTAATACTCTTAAATTTTTAACAAAGCTATTTAAAATTATAGTATATTATTTGTATTGAAAGTCCGTCAGTATCTAAATTTTCCTCCTGAACAAGACAGTGCTCTCACTTCCCTTCTTCTCTCCCTTTTATCTCCAATGTAGTAACACCTAGGATTGTAAGACCAGAACTGTAATGTTAGTAGTAGTAGTATTTTACTTTGCCATCTATAATCATTCACAATGATCAGTTGCTTTTTCTGGATTTTTGCGTACCACTCTTCTTATTTCACCTCTTTCTCTCTCCTGGCTTACATTTTCAATCTGTTGGCATCCATGTTTAGGTAATGCTTTTGAAGAGACTCCAGGAGTCTCCACATATCCAAAACCACCTCTGTTTTTCTTTACATTTGAATAGTAGTTTGCTAAGTTATAGGAACCAAAATTCAAAATCATTTCCCTGAAATGTTAAAAACTATGCAGCAAGAGGGAAGGGGAAAAGAAAACTAATATTTATCCAATGCAGGCCACTCTGCCAGCACTTCCAATAAGCTCGTTCCTTTACTATCATAATAATGCTAGGTTTAGCTAACAGTCTGTCCAGTTTACCTAAATGGAAACTGAATCTCAGAAAGGGGCTCTTCTGCCAGAATTACACAGCAAGCGAGTGGCAGAGACACTTTCAATCCAATGTTGGAGCTCAACGCTGATGCTCAGAATCGAGAGCACTGCTTTTCTATAGAAAGACAATGCAAGCCATGTATGTAATTTCAAATTTTCTGGTAGGCACATTTAAAAAAACAAAAATAAACAGGCAGAATTAATTTTCATAACACATTTTATTTAGCCTAATACGTCCAAAATATTATCATTTTGACATGTAATCGGCATTAAAAATATATACCAAAGAGATATTTGGCTTTTTTTCCTACTAAGTCTTTGAAATCCAGTGTGTCCTTTACCCCTACAGCACATCTCAATTTGGATTGGCCACGTTTCAAGTGCTCCTCCACAGCCACATGGGGCCAGCAGCCACCATATTGGGCAGCACAGCTCTACGTCATGCCACTTTTGAAAGCAAACCCTTTCCAACCCTGTTAGGAAAGGTCCTGTGCGGGTGATTTTTTTCAATCCCTGTTTGACATGAGGAAATCTGGCTCTTTCTGGAAATAATTTTATGGCTATTTTGTGCTAATTGCAGATACACAATTAATTCCCCCTTGGTCCTAATCCTCATTATGTAGCACAGCCTCTCCTCCTGGTCTATGCAGCCAAAAGTCAGAAGCGCCTTCTTGAAGCCAACTGTTAATCTATTCAAAAGACAGATTAAACATTTCCCCCGTTTGATGCCAGCTGCATATATATTTCTATACACGCCTGAGTTCCTTTTTCAGGCAAATACCTGGCCCCAGTTCAGACGGGGCTTTTTATCACTCCTGGGACAGCATTGAGGCTAGGGCAGGCATCCGATAGCTTTCCTTTATTCAACCCCCGAGAGTGTTATGAGAAGGAAATAACACACACACACAGCAATTTATTTTAAATCTCTGAAGCATCCACTATTTCACGTTTTTTTCTGCCAGCATTTCCACCAAAATTAATCTCCCAGGCCCCTCACAGAAGCTCCCCAGAGCCTCACAACTCCAGCAGCATCAACAACTTAGAGACTGGAGTTTTAAATAATAAAGGATACCCTCCCTCAGTGGCACATCTAACAGGTTGACAGGCGGGACGGTGGAGACTGAAGGGAGCTCCAAATTGCAGCTTGACTCACATGAGAAACATCAGAGAATAGCAGTTAAAAGCCCAGCCAGAAACTCTTGGGATCAACGTATCACAGGTCTATCATACTTAAGAGTTCTACGATCTTAGGCAAGACACCTAATCTCTCTACGCCTTATTTCCTTCAACTCGAAATGGGGATCACAATGTCTAATCCATGGGTCTGTAGGGAAGATTAAAGGATATGATGGGTGTAAAGGTTCATTATATCCCCCCTAATAAAAGTTACCTAAAAAATATTTTTTAAAAAATGTTGATACTGAAGCAATTATCTTGAGGTTTAAAGGCTGGCTCTGCTGTTCGCAAGGCTTAAGACCTTGGATGTGTTTCTTACTTCTCTAATTCTCAGTTTTCTTGACTCCAACCTGGTAGAGTCAAGGGGTCTTGGTCTCACGGGTTGTTTTCAGAACTGAATAAGGCAACATGTGTAAAGTACTTTGCACAGTATGAACCACGCATTAAGTGCTCCATAAATAGTAGCTCTTGTTATAATGGCTTGATATGATATAAAAATGATAATGTTTCCATTATAATGTTTTAAGAAGTGAAGATTTGATTCTAGTTGACATTCTTGGAGCAATGCTCATCCAATATACCGGCATACCTTAAACTCTTAAAGATATAATGTCAATAATTAGCTGTTGACCTTTGCTGGACATTTAGACATAAGGGCATTATGTTTATTTTGAAAGAAGCATATTAGACTACTGCCAGAGGACATATGAAACCTTTAAGACAGCCTGATTGGGAAGGTGCATACAGTGCGACATCTGCAAGCCCACAACAGCAGGCAGGTAGCCTGCCGGATTGTTTGTTAGTCCACCTGACATGTCCTTTTCATGTTCTCCATCCTCACGCCTTAATATGTATTGCTATCACCTCCAGTCTCTAAGTGGCATCTACTCATATTACTCAAGGTGCATTTCATCACAACCCCTTGGCTCCCCATGTTAGCTTAACCCCTTCTTTGCTCTCTGCCTGACCCTGGTTGGCCATTAGCACCAGAAGAGCCCTGGGTGGATTACAGAATGATATTTATTTTAGTGAAGCAAAGTGAGGGATGCCTTATTACTTGGGCATCAGGAAAACAAGACAAGGAGGCTGCAGGACCAGAGAAATCTTATCTCTTTGGCTTAAATTAAATTTTGTGCTGCAAATGAGTAAAAGCTGAGTGTGACAACCGATTTTAAATCCATCTACACAGTATTCTCTGTTTTCTGTTGCCCTCAGAATCTCAAATAAAGTCAATGGCATTAGCCATGAAAATGCCTCTAGCAGAGGAGCAGCTTGTAAGGGACGGTGACAGCAGGATGTACATAAAATGCCTGATGAAAGGCAGGCTCCTCAAAACAGAGAGCTTCCCCTGGGAAATTAGGGCTGGCGAGCTCAGAAGCATACTCCATATGCCTCGTCTACCATCATCAGCCCCAGCCACCTGTGACAAAATGTCCCCACCTTCTAATGTGCCTCAGGATCAGGCTTTCCCCTGATGTTTACTTCTTTCCTCGTGTCTCCCCATTTGCAATCTCATTTTTGCTTCCTCTTCTCTTGCTCCTTGTTCATTTGATTATTCGTTTGATAAACATGTCCTTAGCATTGTGCAAGACCATGTTCTCTTCACTTTTCAGAATAGCCTTCCTGGTGCACCTGCATCACAATCATGTAGGCTAATGTTTAAAATGTATATCCCTTCTCAGTTCAATCGAATGAAACCCTCTCATGGGCAGAGGTCAAGGATTTGAATTTGTGATACGTTCTCAGGTAGTACTGTGATGCACTGGTGAGGGTGTAAACCATTCACATGGAACTCCCTGGCTATGGAATTCTCTTCTGATTTGTCAACTTTTCTCCTATAGCAGAATTCTCTACAAGCATCAATTTCTACACAACACCCAGGCCCTCATACCATCTATTAGACAAACTAACACTTGCCTCTTTAACAGATACACCCCAAATATTCTGTGGCTTAACACAGTAATGGTTTATTTCTCAATCACATGACATTTCAGTGCAGTGTAACCAGTCATGCAGCTTTTCTCAAAGTGGTGATTCAGAGCCTAGACCCCTTTAATGTGTGGCGGTACTGTCTTCAACATGTAGCTCCCAAAGTGTCCTCCAGAGGGCTCCCTCCATTCCAACCCTCCAGGAAAGGAAGAATACGGAGGGCCCCAGTGGAAGTTTTCATGAGCCAGGGCTGGACATGGCCTTTCCCACTTCTGTCTATATTCCACTGGTCATACTCAATCACATGGCCACAATGAACCTCAAGAAATGCTGGGAAGTAGTCTAGCCATGTTCCCAGAGAGCAAAGGTTTTGGAGAAAAGTTGTCAGTCTATACCTCATATAGCTCATTGAAAACAATGTTTCTTCCACATCAGTTGACAGTGGCCAAAAGCCTGGAACTGGAAGGAGTTATCCAAAGTCTTAAGAACTCCATTAAGATGGGTTTCAACTGCTGATGTTGGCATGATCCTTACCAGAATAAAAATGAACCAATCCATTCTTTCTCTACCCCAACCCTCTGCAGGCTACTGGGGCCATGCTGAACCCTAAAGGTGAGCTGCAGCCTTCACGGGATCCTCAGGACCAGAACTCTCAGGTGTCCTGCAGATGACTTAAAACATTTTGCCAGCTGGAAATCTGACCATAGCTAATCCATAAGCTAGGACAGAATATTCTTGACAGAGAGGAGCATTCAAGTGAAGCATGGTCATCAAAAGAGGGTACAATTGAGAGTCTGATACACTAATAGGGATCTTATAGCAAATCCAAAGGCCAGAACCTTGAAGGCCATGAATAAAATGAGCAGACAGAGTAACCCAAAAGAGTCAAAACTCATTATTTCAATTCCTTCACTCTGGGGCTGTAAAAGTACTAGCAGAGAAGTGAGATCTTGGGACTCAGTGGTAAAAAAGGCTAGGGGTGGAGAAGGGAACCTACCCCAGGTGACTCTCAGTCATGAGATGGGCAGTTGGTTACAAGGAGAAAGGCACCAGGGTGCTGTTGTTTCATGATATTACAAATTGGAGTCTTCTGGGAGGAGTCTGTTTATATTTTTACTGGACTCAAAAAGATACTACAGCTCCATTTTGGCAAGAAACAAGGAATAAATGGGCTTTATTTAAACTGCAGCTGCAGTGCACATGTGTACAAATTAACAAACCATGCTCCACAGCTACACTTGCCAGAAATGCAGAAATAGCAAAATATGATTAAATCCCCAGCCACACACAAATCAGCATTGCCAGCTATTTAATTTCTTGGTCAATCACTGGTTCAATACCTAATAGTACTTGGTCTTGGATATGTATGACACAAATGAAGTGTCCCTGCATCTACCTCTATGATAATACCTTACATTTGAAAAGAACTCTATTGTTTATATGGCACTTTCATTGTACTTAACAGGGTGGTTGTAAGAATAAAATGAAAAGATGTGAAGTAAAGCTTTCATCTTCATCATCTTTATCATCGCCAACATCAGAGACATCCACCACAATGTCTCCATTTCACACATATATCGGTCCTTGATAATCTTTGCTGGAAATGTCCCCTTCTTATTCCTCATTTCACCCCAGGCTTTCAAAATCATATTCATAATTTTAGTTTCATTAAAACTTTCCTGATCCCTTCAACCTAATTATCTCTCATGGAGCTTTTGATATTATATGGTTACCTGCTTCTTTGTGAGAGTCTTTAAATTCTCTTTTTGAATAAAATAATGGATGGTTGAATAGATGGCTGGATGTTTGGATGGATGGATGGATGGATGGATGAGTAGATGGATGGATGAATAGATTGATGGATAGATGATGGGTGGATGAATGGATGGATGGATGGATGGATGAGTGGGTGGATGGATAGATTGATGGATGAATGGATGGATGTGTGGATGGACGGAATGGGATGGATGGATAGAAGAGAGCTATAAAAAGATAGAAAGATAGGTAGTATAATATTACAGTTAAATATTTGGGCTCTGGATCCACCCTGAGTGGAGGGAACATAAGTAAAAATCAGTAAAAGATTTTCAGTTTGGTGTTCTCTTCTCACCCAGTACATTCTCTGTCTGGGAAGTCTCAATCAAGCTCATGACTTCTCTTATCACCTACTGCCAGACCTTCTTGATGTCCAGTGCCAAATCACCATCTGACTTCTAATGTCCTAGAAGCTTTCTATTCTACATATCCGAAAAGCTACTAATTATCCCTCCCCACTCTACCAATGCAATAAAAACTCCTTCTCCCATCAGCCCATTCTGATGTATAGTAGTACCACCATCTAGACAGGAACTCGAGTCAGAAATTTGGTGTCATCCTAGCCTTCTTCATCTCCTTCTCACACAATGTCCAGTTTCCACTGGCATGCCTATTCTACCTCTTTAACATTTTCTCCTTTACATCCACCCTCTCTGCTCTACTGTAATGGTACAGGCTTGGTTTAGGATCTCATCATTTTTCTCTGGAATTAATGCCATCATCTCCTAACTAGACTCTCTACCTCTAGTTTTATTCATTCCCTCTTACCTACCAACCATCCCAACCACTGAAATGATTTTTATTCAGCACAAGTCAAATCATTTTTACTCTTCTCACGTCATTCTCCAGAAAGTCAGGCCCAATTCCTAGGCAAGCCATGGCCACTCAAGTGATCACTATCCTACATTCTCAGATTTAATAACATCATAAAAACAGCCTGAGTTGGGCTTTATTCAGCATGCAGTAAGTTTCTGAATAAAAGAGATGAGAAGGAAAAGTGAAAGTTAAATTAGGCATCTGATGGATTATCAAGAAGTTGTTATGAACAGCTTTGTCACCTTACTGAGCTGCAAAGAATTCATTACTTTCTTATAATGATGCATTCAAGAAAATGCAATGTTTATGAAGCAAACATAGCATCCACTGTGACAGGCTAGTGCATAAAAGTCAAAGGTAAGGTGTTAATCCAGTTCACAGTTTAAGGAGAATATCACTTCTGGGTACACACGCACATTTGTTTATGTATCTTTCTTCCCTGACACACTGTTGGGGGGGTCCTCATTTATTGCTGTATTCATATGGTCAGCATAGTGGGGTAGGCATTCTAATAATGATGCTCAATGAATAGAAAAGTTAGGCCACAGTTTCCCCATGTTGTGGTATCACATACAAGCCATCCAACTGAGAACACACATGGTAGCTATTCAGTAAAGGTTTTGATAATGAGATCAGAAGGATCTTGTTTGCAATTAGAGTCAACCCAGTTCTGATGACCATTTGACAGCCAAAAACTTCAGAGACAACTGTACTAAGATGCTTCATAAATGGATCATGTCAATACTAATATAAGCACTTGGTATTCTTAAATGAGGAGAAATTGTTTGAATTACAGTGATTGCCTCATTCCTGCAAATTCCCTCAGCAGCAACACAATCTGTTCACCCAAAAGGGGCTTTTGAAAAGCATCCCACATTGCAAAGCAATGCTGGATATGATGAATAAATTCACTCAGAAACATCTGTTAAGGTACAGCTTCTACAAGGCGAAAATGATTTCTTTAAGACTAGTGAATTACATGGAAGTACTTCTCTGTTATCCAAATATTGCCTGACACTTGAAAACTTCATGGTCTCCTCAAAGAATATAAGGGAAAGGGGAAAGGCAGACCAGGGTTAACATTGGCTGAGTGCCAGATATTGGTGTTTAGAGCCATTATTACATTAGTGCTTAAATGTATTATTTCATTTAATCCTCATGATAACTACTTGTAATTTCTTGAATGTGCTGTTCTCTTTCTTGCCTCCGTCATTTGACATACCCTTTACATCCTCTTCTCCTTCTAGCAAAATGTGGCTGGTCCTTTAAGACACAGATCAGGGGTCATCTCTTTCAAGAGCCCATCTCCATCTCCCTCTGAGCACCTTGTCTATGCTCCTGCATCCTGCACATACCTCAGATTCAATATCATAAAAAAACAGCCTGAGTTTGGCTTCATTCAACATGTAGTGAGTTTCTGAATAAAGGAGATGAGAAGGAAAAGTGCAGTTTTCCAAATCTTGTCTGTTTCTCTTAGTGCACTAGGGGATCCTTGAAAATAGGGTCCATGTATTGCTGACAACTAAAACAGGAACTCTTCCTGAGTTTGGGCTTGAAAATATTTGTCAAGTGAATGTATATATCCATTCTGAATGTTCTTAGCCAGAAAGCACTTGTTCCCTTTCACAGAATTTGCATGCTATGACGTTTAATTTTGTGTGTCAATTTGACTGGGCTATGGGATGCCCAGACACTTGGCCAAACATTATTCTGTGTGTGTCTGAATGAGATTAACATTTGAATCGATAGACTAAGTAAAACAAATCACCCTCCCTAATGTGGGTGGGCCTCATCCAATTGGTTGAAGGCCTGAATAGAACAGAAAGACTGAATAAGATAAAATTCCTCCTGCCCAACTACCTTCCAGCTGGGACATCATTTTTTTTTTCCTGCCTTCAGACTGCAACTGAAACATTCTTCCTGGGTCTTGAGCCTGCTGGCCTTCAGACTAGAGCTACACCATCGGCTCTCCTGGGTCTCTAGCTTGCTGACTTCAGATCTTGGGACTTTTCAGCCTCCACAATTGCATAAAGCAATGCCTGTAACAAATTCATCTATCTATCTGTCTATCTACCTATCTATTTATCTGTCTACTGTCCATGCCTCCATTAATCCATCCTATTGGTTCTGTTTCTCTGGAGAACGCTCATACATATGTCTTTTTATTGGAGTGCATTCTATAACTATACCCTCAATATTTTATCAAAATCATAGATTATGAATTAGGATTGTTGACTAATAAATTCTTCCCCAAATCTCTGGGTGAGTAGTGTAAAAAAGTTTTATATAGAGAATGTCAAACAATTGGCTACCTTGGAAACATGTTAACTTAAGTGTCCATTTTTTATATGATTCCGGCATATGGACTCATATAACTAGGGCACTAGTATTTTACTCCAACAGGAGAAAGGAATCTTACATTCTATTCTCCAGCAGATCTGAAGAGTTTTTTAAAAATACTATCTTTTAGAATGCTACCTTCCTGGTCTGTCAAGAAAGCATTATATATAGATTTAGAAACTGCCATGTAACTCAGAATTCTTAATTTTTGCAGTAAATTGTACTTTTCACTTCACAGCACTACACAGTACACAATTCCCAGTTTCACTGCATCAGTGTCCGCGAGAAGTCAGATAACACAGTCACTACATGCATGCCAATGAGGTTTCCAAAGAAAGTAATGTCTCGTCTTTCCTCCTTCATTTACCTGCAAGGACTTACAGAGGGCTCCAATTCCTTGACTTTTAAACCTGTACTGTTTCATATCCATCAGCTTGATACAGGTTGGCATCTCTTGGGAAACAAGAGAATATTCATCATCAAGGGTCCCCCTTCTCTTGAAATGATTTTCACCTTGACATCCAATGTAATGCATTTGCTTCGTTTTTCTAACATCTCTCAATATACCTTTGCGTTGTTACCTGAGCTGGATTTTGTTACCTTTTCCTCAACTATTATCCATTAACATTTGCAAGTCAAATATAATTATCCGACATTTTCTCTCAAAAAAAAATAGATAATATATGTGTATTAATCATGATCTGGCCCTCAAAACAGAAACCATTCTAGGTATTTTGAGCAGGAAAGGATTTATCATAAGGGAATTAGAGGCTTACGCAACTCCTGGCAAGGTTGGAGAGAAAGTCAAAGAAATTGATAAAAAGTACAGGATCACAGGAATTGCCACCAATGGCCTCAGATGTTTGCAATGCTGAAGTGGTCAGTTTTCAGGGGTGCATCTGCAGCCCCTGTCACCTACCTCCGACCACCACTGGAAGATAATAGCCTTCCAAGTTATGCCCTCATTAACAGAATGAAACTGGAACCCTGATGGCAAGCCATCTGGGAGACATAGTTTCTACTCTTTTAGCACCTGTAGTACAGGGGAGATCTTAGAAGGGCTGGAATGCTACTTAGTATCCACAGAGGGTATTTGGTACAGAATGTGAACATGCTCAGTAAATCTCTAATGTGCCAAGATTGCAGAGCCAAGAGCTCATTCAGTGTTGGTAATGGCAAGATCCAAGCAAAGGCATTTGGCAATAGCAACGAAGTATCAATGAGTGAGTAGAAAGAATGAGACATGGAAGAAAGAAAAGCCAATCTCAGGGAGCATTATCAAAGTCATTGCTGTGCTAAATGGAAGCTCTATTCCACCAGAGAAGCAGAAAAATGACCACACTAAAGAGGTTGAAGTATTTATATATTAGCTCCCTTCCCCATTGTGAGGGTAGTTTCTGGGTGTACTTCCCTCATATTTCTGGTCTGTGCTTATACAAGGGCCTAGTGAGCTTCTAAGGTGTCAGAAGAGACCCTGAAGCAGAATGCAGAAAGTTATGCACTTGAGGTGGGGCCTTGTGCCAGCTGGATCTAGATTTGCAAGGAACTGTCCATCTCAGCTGCAGCTAAAATCAAAGGTATAATGCAGGTATCATAGGCATCTTCCTTAAGGGATTGGTCAAGAGTTTTCCTTACCAGAACTTCATCATTGCTTTCTTCTTGAAAGAATGGCCCTCTTCACTTCCTCACCTATCATTTGTTTTCAACGTAGTATGATCAAGTTTCAGATATTCAATGAAGCTGAGTTGCCTTTTGATTATTGTATTGGTGATAGCTAAATCAGAGGGTCACTTCTCAGTTCTTATGTTTGGAAATTGTTGGTATACAGGTGGCATTTACATTGTGGAGCTGGATAAGACTAACTGGGGCTTTATGGATCATAAAGCATGTGAGCCATATTGCTTAAGTGAACAGAGGCAGGGGACAGCCTCGGTGGCGATTGAAGGGATCCTCTAAATGCTTGTTTGAGCCCTAACATCTGTTCTTCCAGCCTACAAAAACATGACATTAAAAGCCATTCCTTTGTGTCTGGAGTTCTTTCTGTTTCCCAGAACCTCCAATTACTTTGCTTAGAAATATCTTGGGCTTTCATTAACAAATATCAGAACAAGAGTAGTTAGCAGCCAGTAGACCACAAGATGGTGAGATAAATGGTCCATGGATTGTGTGGAGGGAAAAGGCACCACCAGATGTGATTAAGGACAGCAACTTATTATAAGTTTGCCCTACTTCTCGATCCACTGTAGGTCTGGTATGAGTACCATTTCCATCTCCCACAACTCTGTAAAATTGTGCTTCCTTATTTTTCTCCCATTCATTTTCGTTGTCCATGCATGGCCTTTCCTTTCCATAGGCAAGCCAGATTATCTCTAATTCCTCCTCTAGGTCGAGGTCGGACTATTGCTTGAAAATCCTATTATCATTCAGCTGGTCTACTACATGAGTTATGACTGCATTCAAGTTCTTTATTTGAATAAGAACTAAAAATAGTATAAACTAGGAGAAAGAGAACATATACTAGTATGTACAGTATACCATGACTGATACATAGTATATCAATATTAACTGTTTAGTATAAGATTTATTGAACAGAGGAGCTGCAAATGTGGGTGCTTTTCAGGGTGGTGCCAGAGCTTTACCGTAGCCCTTCCTGATCTTGGCTGCCCCTTTTATATCCACAGGAAAGATGAAATCAGGATAGAAATGAGTAATTTACATGAAACAATCTGAAGTACAAAGCAGAGTTGTGTTTGGAAATGTGTCAGAAGAGACAAAACGGTATGCTTTTTCCTCCCTTCTCTGCCTGGCCACTTCTGCTCCTCCTTCAAGACCTTCATTTCTGCAAGCCTGACCCTCCCAGGCAGTATGTGCACCATCCTCTACAGCAGGGCTTCCCCCTCTTGGCACTATTCTCGCTCTGCACCAGAGAGTTCTTTGCCGTGGGGCTGTCCTGTGCCCTGTAGGGTGCTGATTGGCATCCCTGGCCTCTACCCGCTAGATACCCGTAGCACCCTCCAGTTGTGACAACTAAAAATATCCCCAGATATTGTCAAATGTCCCCAGGGAAGGGACAAAATAGCCCCCAGTTGAGGACCACTGCAGGCCTAAGAAGTCAGTGAGCCCAAGAGAACCCCAGAAGATTCCACTGCATTGCACAGAGTAGAGGAAGGGCAGTGTGGTTAAATGTTGGTTGTCAGCATCGAATTTAGACCATTTTCAGATGTGGTCACAGCCCCAAATCAACAACTGAAATGGAACCAAGGGACACATATTTCTCAGCATACAGGCCCTTTATCTTTATTTAAATAGGGCCTTCAGCCAAATGCAAAATAGTCTAACACTATCCACAAATCTCTGGTTACCTGAGAGGGGAATATTAGCCTTGGTGCCGTTTCTCTGCTGTGTTCACACGTCTCCTTAAGCTTCCATTCTCTCCTCAGCAATAACAAGCCCAGTCCAGTCCATTTGTGACCTGCTAATGGGGTGCATTTTCCTATTTATCTGCTTTCATGTTGTCTGGGGCCTCTTTGGGAATGCTCCCTGATTGCTCTCCAGTCATTTCCCACCCCTTTTGAGAACATTAGGTATTAATTCAAGCTTGTCAAAACTTATATGATATATTCCATTCAGGAGCTAATACCTCATCAACCTTACCTGGCACTGGAAAATTCAATTTCTCAAGATACCAGCTGTTATCCTGGAGACCTTGCATATGTGTTTAGAACAGCTAATAGAAAATGTTCTTGCTGAGTTGTTTTTTTTTTTTTTAGCTGGTAAAGGTCTATGAATTGTATGTGAAATAAACCTTAATGGCTCTTGTAATATGAATAAATTTATGGTATAGTAATATATGTGCTTTTTTGTTAGCACCCTAAATAGAAACAAATAAAATAACACTACAGTACATATATGAAAGTCACAAGACTTTTTAAAGACATTTTTGTGTGAAGGCTATTGTTGCTTATTTTCAAAAAAAACATTAAACCGTGGAGGCAGGCCATGTTGAATATCTAATCAACACTAATTTTTTGTTTCAGTGGTTTCAAATATTGAAAAGCTCCTCCATAGAGATACATTGTTGCAAATGGAATTAAAAACTTTCATAGCTCATTTTACAAAGCAAAGATAATCTCTCAAAGACATCAGGATGCTCCAGAGCTTTCTGTGTTAAACTCTAGTTGTGAAAACATTCAATTTCATCATTTGATCTAAAGACAGGAAGACCATGATCATGTACAACCTAGCAGCAGGTTAATAAAGTCAGTAATTTCAAAGAAATTATGAGCATAAATGATATTTCAGAATATTTGCAACAGCCATAATCTGATATAAAAATCTCCATGATATCTATGGATGGCAGAGTTACAAATACTGCTAATATTAATACTATTCTGGTTGCCTGCATTCCTAATGGAAGGAAATGTTCAATTTCAGTTAGGGGTTAGTAAAAATAAGATGCTTTACAATTTAAATTTGCAGGCCTCCTGAATTCTGTCCATAGACATACAGGTTAAGGACCCCTGTTCTAAGTGGCACTGACATATTCCATTGCAACATGAAGGGAAAAGCAAGACAGACTTGGGAAATATTTGGAAGACCATGTGATTCAGATTTCCACCCAGCATCTGCTCCTTATATCTTTGAGATCATCTAAGTTTCCCCATCATTCATTCAGCCTTGATCTCAGAGAGTCCTCTGCTTTTCTCTGAATACGGTCCTGCCTCAGGGCCTTTGCACTTGTTGATCTCGCTACCTGGAAACAAAAGCTGTCTTAGCTTTCTCCATAGCTGGCTCTGTTACCACCTTGAAATTTTGAACTGCTGTTTAGAATTGCAATTTAGAATTCAGAATTGCCACTTAGAATTGCAATCTGTGCTTTGAGAGTTAATTGCAGCATGCCCACAATCGGCCTGTTATTCTGTTGAAATAAGAAATGCACCTGTATGGCACTGATCTCTGGCCAAGGCATGAAACCTATTGATTAACGGTGCTGCCATGTAACCATGGGTGTGAGGAGTTTGGGGATGTTTGTACCAGCTTGTCAGCAGTGAGACTGATGATCTGTACCTGGTCAGGGTGAGACCCTCAGAGATTTCTGCTGCAAAGACTGGTTACATAGCAGAGATATGCATATGTCACCACAAAAATATTAAAAAATTTCAGCCAAAACTCCATTTTGAGTTCCCAGGTTCTAAGAGATACCGAATACATGTCTATGGCTCCTAATCGGAAAGCAAGAGTGTGTCCTGCCAGGGCCCTTACAGAAGGAGGATCCCTTGCTACAAAGTAGTCTTTAGTGTGGTGTATAGCCTCACTCTAATGCTTTTTCTCCATTGTAGCCTTCTCCTGTAATAAACTCCAGATTTTTAAGCATTGTCATTTAGGGCCCTGTGAATCTTCTTTACCAATCAAATTCTGTTTAACCGCCTCCATTATTAGTGCACAACCCCTACCTGCAACTCTTCCTCCTTGTCTCCTTGGCTTACTTGTCTCCACGGCGCTTCTCACCATCTGCCATACTATATATTTTACTTATTTATTTTGTTCATCATATTACATATGTATTTGTTACTTTCCTTATTATTTTTTTATTGTCCTCCCACTGGGAGACTCCATGAGAGCAAGGTTTCCAGCTTAATTTATTTTTTTTACTACACCATCTCCATTGTCGGACTTTCTGTAAATATTCAATGAATAAATAAATGAATTAAAGAAAGAGGCAGAGTAGAAAAATCACTTTCGGTTCAAGGCTGTTTCGGCCGAGCCCCGAGGCTAAAATCAATACACAGAAGCTTAGAAAGATGGACCATGATAAAGAATGTGTTTGCCTGCTCATTATACTCAACTCAGTTATCATAAAGGACAGAGATGTTAGCTGACAGTCAGCTGCAATGGGAATTGATGCACCTAATTTACATTGCCTCAAAGACCAAAAACTGATGTCCATGAAAAGCTGCAAGTGGCTAAGAGCTTCTCTTTCTGACAGCTATTTCAGCCTCTGAAGGCAATCAGAGTCACCCAGGTATAGCATCTCTTTCAGGTTCCCTAATACTTTCAGAAGTTTTGGGGTTTTTGTTTGTTTGTTTGTTTTTTTCAGGGACTTTGCTTGAGGGCTGGGAGAACAAAATGGCTGGCAGTTGGCAAGCACCACAGGGGTTGTCAGTCAGGGACATTAGCAGGGAAGTTTGGGGATCTCAAAGTTTGATGGTGAGCCGCTTCAATGGACCGCTGATACACACGTTTGGCATCTTATCACTGGAAACACTGATCTATCAATGCTGCCATTTGGATGTCTGATTTAGAAAATACAGCTTAACTTTGCTGCCCAGTTGAATAATAATCAAGTCCTTCCTTTCTCTAAAGCAGTGGTCTCCAAAGCTTTACCTGTATCAGAATCATCTAAGGAATTTGTTAAAAATTTAGGCTCCATCGTTCATCTCTACTCCCCAGCCTGATTGGGATTATAAATCATCAGGTCTGAGGTGGGGTCTGGGGAATCAGTACTTTTTAAATTTGTGTGTGTGATTTTACAGTTTGGGAACATCTGGTAGGAGTTGTATTATAAAGGATTAGTGAATTCAAAAGTGATTAGTGATTTCAATGAGAAAATTATATTCATTTCTTTTTAATTCTAAGCAAAAATCCCAGTTTTAAATGTCAAAGCTGTGAAATCCTTTCTGAGGAGACTGTGCAGTTTGCTCCAGGCTTGGCAAGTTTGCTGACATCTTGCTTCTGTCTTCCATTTGTGGTCCTATTGTTTAAACTTCCAGAGGGAGAGTGGAGGAGATGAACAGCAAAATATACAACCCTATGGGTTTGCTCTTGAGTTGGTTAGGAAGAAGCTGGTGCCTGGTTGTTACTCTTAAGTTGTTGGGAGGGAAGGGAAGAGCGTGAATGGCAAATAATTTGCCCAAGAGTGAAATAGCCAATAATTGGAAGAGCTGGGGATAGAAGTAAGATCTTTCCCTCACTGTGCCACATCCCCATCCCCAATACAAAGTTCTTTCCACAATTCTGTACTGCCACAATGAAAAAGTGAAATAGTAGGCAGTCACACACAATTTACCTAGAGTGGCCAAATGAATCTTCACCCAATTAAATAGCCTCCTCCTCAGCTTGTGTTTAAGCCATGAAGGTGAGGCACAGTTGAAAGGGACATCATCAAAACATCTCCCTTAACTCTCTCCACAAGCTGATACTCTTCTGAAGCAGTTGACAGGAGCCAGCCTCATTGCATATAGTCTAACTACCCCTAGAAGGCAGTCATGGCTGGAGCCAGCTGGTATTGGCTCCTAAAGGCTGATTGTGCAAATATGTTCTCAAATTTTGCATTCAATGATGTCATGTTGGTAGCTTTAAATTGGCTATTGTAGGCATATTTTTACACAGAAATTGGAAAACACCACAAATCAAATGCTTGTAATTTTTTCCTGGAGATTTCGATGTTAAACATATTACCAGCACAGCACTACTCAAAGGCTATTGTCCATGACAAAATGTCATTATGTTGCCTCCACTAGTCAGGTAAAGCATGTGATAAAGTGGGCTTTCTATATTGACAAGCAGACAAATATCAAATATTTTCCTGTTAACCACATTGGGGAAAACAAGCCTCCTCACTAATGTCTGAGTCATTCTTTTCATGACTAACAAACTAATTCACAGAAGCTCATTATTCTATGACTCTCCACTTAAAGAAGACCTTCGCCCACTCTGACAAGCCTAAGAAGATGAAGGTTTACAGAAAAAGCTGTTTGTTTTGATGACTTCTTCCAGCACCGTACAGTTGGAAGTCTTATGTCAGGCTAAAGTTTTCGTCTCTCCTAAAGTATCTGTCTCCAGTCCTGACCTAGCATGGAAATCACGTGAGACACAGAAACGCATAGCCCAAGGAAAATGATCTGCCAGCCTCATTTAACAACCAATCTGGCATCACCACCACTGGTGGGGATCCGTAGTAGAACAGCTGCCTTGAATCCACAGATTACTGAACTAAAGACAGACGTGCTGATTCATTAATCAGAGGGAAATGTGTCATCACTGACCAGGCAAGGGAAAGGGAATACACTTAAAGCCTTGGAACCTGAGACATCAGGATTCCCACTGGTCTAAGTCTTTCCAAATCCCTGGTGTCGTGTCCTCCCTGCTTGTACACGTGTTTGGTTCTTCCTCTCTTCTACTTCTAAATCCCAAAATAGCATAGTGCATTTTTACTAAACGCAACTAACATAGGAGGCGATCGCATCAGAAGACCTTAATGAACTTAAAAGGGCACAAAAGGGACTGTTTTCATTACCAACTGTTGGTAGCTGGGGCTGTGCAGGAATTTTTTTAAAAGTTTGTTTTTCCATCACCGGCAGTTAGACATGTCCAGAGCATAACTGAGACAGCCACACTTGAAATACATTTCTTTCAACACCACAGTTAATGTCAGTTCTGGAAAATGACAGGAGGAAAACAGCCAAGGTGATGCTCTAGTTAATAAAAATCTTCCAAAGAAACCATTGGCACCTTGAATTATCACTCTTAGCTTTGTCTGAGAGAATCCTTTAGACTATCTTTGGGTGGCAAATGACTCCAGTGACCCTTGCTATTCGAGTGTCAGTCCTTTCTATTAAGATTAGAAAAATATATCTGCTACAGACTGTGTACAGTTAGCTTTCTGTATCCATGGGTTCCTCATCTAAGGGTTTAACCAACTGCAGATCAAAACTATTCAGAAAAACAATGATAAAAAATAACAATACAACAAGAAAAATAAAACAGATTAAGAAACAATACAGTATAACAAGTATTTACCTAGTGCTTATGTTGTATTACATATTTTAAGTAATCTAGAGATGATATAAAGTATGTGGGAGTATGTCCATAGGTTATATGCAAATACTATGCCATTTTATGCCACGGACTTGAGCATCTGTGGATTTTTGTATTCAAGGGGCAGTCCTAGAACCAATCCCTGAGGATACTGATAGAGGACAGTAGCTATTGACTCTGTTTCAGTTAGGTTCATGCCACCAATGGTCTTCCCAAAAGTAAAGACTGACATGCATTTGTGCTTCTCCCTCTATGTTCTTTTCTCCTTATGACAAACAGCATAAAAAAAACTACTGGCCTGGGAAACACATCTTGCCTGAAATCCTAAAAGAGAAAAGCCAATGGACCCACTTAACGCCAAGAATCAGGCACTTGAACACTCTTAGTAATCATTTGGTTCTAAAGCATAGAATCTACTCAAGCTTGATTGAGTAAAAGATAAAGATCTCATGGAAGAGGAAGCTGTATAGGTTCCAGGTTCTAGGAAAAGCAGAAATAAAGAAGATAGTTTCAGGAAGTTTAACAATACACATATGAGAGAACTTACTCTGGTGTCCCGCCACTTACTTGACTCAGGTGCCCATTCTCGGAGTCTTCGTATTGCTTGATTCAAATTTTCCAGAGAAGGAATGTGATTGACCACTGGTAATCCTATAGATAGACTACCGTGAAAAATGCTGTCCATGCCTGTCTCATTAGGTAGGGGGCAAAACCTTGTAGGACAGTTTCCCATTCTCAAGGCTAACAACAAGAAACCAGGTGAGGTAGGATAGGAAATTTGTCATGGAAGAAAGATCCACTAGCACCTTACTCAGTACCCCAACAAACCATAACTAGTGACATAGTCTACAGTTTATTTTTTGAACTAATGGTGATCTGGATTTGCATACTATAAAAAATTGACCTCTGTCAATCAATTATACAGGCTGGCTTAGGCTTAAAAGGAAAAATATATCCATGTACGAAGCCGAAACAGTCAGCTGTTCTGTAATTTCAGCCATCCAGTGAATTGATTCATTGTGAAAAAAAAATCAGTTGAGTCAAGCAGTTGATCTGGTGACCTAGAGCAGACCCAGACTGAAAGGAACAGAAGGATTTGACATTTGTGTGGCAAGAAAAGTTATTGTGATACTAATTATGCTTACTTCTCACTGTGAGGCTAATGCTTTTGCTCTTCGTTGCTAATTCTATTTTTTGAAGCAATGTGCAAGTTTATTTTTTAATTTTTTTATTTCAGCATATTACAGGGATACAAATGTTTATGTTACATAAATTGCCTTTGCCCCACCCGAGTCAGAGCTACAAGTTTGTCCATCCCCCAGACAGTGCACACCACACCTACACTGCTAATTCTAGATGAGAGATTAGAAAACTTTTTTATGTAGAGGACAAGATAGTAAATAATTTAGGTTTCTCAGGCCATCTGGTCTCTGTCACAACTACTCAATTCTGCTGTAGTGCCGAAGCAGCCATAGACAATATGTAAATAAATGGGTGTAGCTGTGTGGCAATAAAGTTTTACTTACAAAAACAGGCACCAAGATAGATTTGGTCTTCTAACCATTGTTTGCCAACCTCTGTTTTAGGTCATTTCCATTCCTCCTCCCTCAGATCCCCAGCTTCATTTAAATGCATGCCATCAGAGAATATAACCCCCAACCCTCCTTGTTGCAGTCATCAAGAAATGTCTGGTTTTTAGGCCTGGCTCTCTATCTTCCTCTTAATCTTTGATACATGTCATTGTTCTTGGCAACTTTTCCACTCAGGACAAGTCTTCCTGCACTCTGGCATCTGTGTCCCTGGATGTCTTCACTTCCAATAATCTTTTCCTCTGTACACTTAATCCACCCACTCTCTCCTAGAGTCTGTCATCTCCAATAACCAAACTAGCTTTAAAACCTTGATTTCGACCCTCTCACTAACCATCAACCCCTCTTCCTCCAATTCACTTACTCTAGTGCCCCAGATGCCAATACTTAGTTCTTTGCTTGACTGAGGTCACTAGGACTTCTAGGCCATCAGCCCTACTCTTTTGCATTGCCCACCAACCCTGCCCACCCAAGTCCTCCTCTCCCCCCTTGCCCCATTTAGACAGCAATCATACCATTGCAGACTCCCCTTAACTCCATTGTCTTTTGTCTACCCATGCCACAGCTGGACCTGAGCGCTGAGTGTAGCTGAAGGGAAAACACAATCACAACCACAGATCTCATGTGGACACTCAGTATACCTAATAATCCTACCATGTTTCTCTAGTAAAGTTAACTTTTCCACTTTTGCAGACAACCACTTTACATTTTTTTCTATCCTCTAATCTCCAAAGTCACCTCCTCATACTTACTGTTCCTGTTTGATTGGGAAAATAGAAACTACCCAAGCTTGAACTTCCCTGGGCTCGGGAACATTTGTGCTGCAGAGTCGAGGGCTGTGGTTCCCTAGAGGCAGATGCCTTCTGTGCTGAGTTTCCACTTTCTTGGTTTGCATTTCTGAAACTAAAGAGATCATGCTAGGTTTTCCCAGAGTGGAAGAGAGAGAGCACTTGGAGACCTACAGTGGAATTTGCTAACATGGAGAGACATTAATTCCCCACGGCTGAAAGGGAACTGGGGTTTGGGGATGAGACCTAGAAGCACGTGCTCAGGTCTTCTTGCCACATGCCAGTGTGGGAAGGTAACACAGCATCAAGAGGAAGTGACTACAGGGTCTCCGTAGTCAAGCTGGGTCTCAGGCACTAGGGCTCCCAGCCTCAGCCTGAGCATTATGTTACAGGGATGCCTCAGATTCTCCTGTGTCCAAAGAACCACATGGGCCTAGATGACAAACATCATCAGTGGCCATCTGGACCTAAGACCAGAAGGCCCTCCTTGTATGTTCTGGGCAACATGAGGCCCTTGAGATCTCCTCTTAATGCTTCAGTGGGATCCATACTGTGACTGAGCTTGAATCTCCAGCCAGGCTGATGGTGGTTCAGGACCAATTAAATTTATTTTAGAGAACTAAAAGAAACAGGACATTCTTTCTATCCAGTGTTGAAAAACAAAGCACAGACCCTACTACATTTAATTCTGCACAATGCAATTCAGAGAAATAAATGTCTACGAGTAGCTTTCTGAAGTACATTCTTATTTAGGTGAAATGCACAAAATGTGAATTGAATGAAAAGCAGGGTGAGACTATTCCCAGCTTTCATGGCCATAGCCCAGCATTTATAATGTAAATAGTCAGGGTACTTAGGCTTCCAACTATGATACAACAGAGGTATCTTCTTGAACTAATGAAGCTTAAATACCTGGAATATCACATTAAAATTTCCACATGGGCCTGTAGAACTATCTGATTTCACTGAACTAAAAACAAACAAAAACAAAACAAGCTTTTCAGAAGGGCATAGAAAGTTAGAAAATTTCATATCTGCAGGAATGAGCAAAGAGACCTTGGATAGGGAGAGAAGTGAGCAGAAATCAATTTCACTTGTTTCGGTCTCACAATGGATTTTGCAAAGTAAAGGGTAGAAAATCAATCTTGTCAAATCAGTGAGAATTTGTACACTTGACGGAGTCGAAAGGACTGGAGGGTGTATTTGGTTACCAGGACATTAGTCTATCACATCATAGAGGCCACAGCATGAAGGCTGAACCCTTTTCTGTATTAAGAGAACCATGCCAAGGATTTTTGCCATGTTCCTCGTCAAGATGAGCCCAAGGCAGAAGCCAAAGCTGAGACTGACTTCCTCAGTCCCAACCCAAACACCCTGAAGGACGGGACAGGAGCAGGACGTAGAAAGCCCTAGGTGAGTACAGGTCAGGAGGCGGATCTGTAGCAAACTCAAGCTTCCCTTTTGGTTTCTACAAACTTTAGTGAAGTCTCTTGGAAAACAACTGCCTAGTAGGAACTGTCCTACTTAGATTCACAGAAGAGTTGCCAAGGCCAGCATAAGAGAGAATAGCAGTCCCCCGCCACACCCCACCCCCTAGACAGGCATGCCAGTGACCCTGTACTTAGCCCCAAGGGGAATGGAATCCAGGCTGAGAAGTTCCACTTCCTGGCCCCACCTAGACCTTCATTCCTCATTGCCAAACTTAACAATTTAGGCTTGATGTGATTAAAGGACCCATGTCGTTCCTGAAAGAAGCTGTATGACCTTGGGGAAGTTACTTGACCTCTCTGGACCTAAGTTTCCTTGGCTATAAAATGGATAACAATAGCACTCATATCATAGAATTAATAAGTATTATATGAGTTGGTATTTGTGAAATTCTTAGAGCCATATCTGGCATAGAGTAAGCATTGTATACATGTTTGATGAAATAAAAATAATCATTAGTGTGTTATTATATATTGTATTTCAGACAAATCAATACAAAATTGATGGTTATTAGCTATTAACAGGTATGATAGTCAGAATTCTAAGATGTCCTCCAAATTCTAGGCCTCTTGTGTATGTACTTCTGCCAGTTATTCAATAAAACACTAATCTCAGTGCTGCTTTGAAGTGATTTTGCAGGTGTAATCAAGGTCCCAAATTAGTTGACCTTAAGGGTAGGATATTTTCCAGGTGGGCCTGACCTAATCAGGTGAGCCTTTTAGAAGCATAGAGATTTTTCCAGCTGGTCACAGACTAAAAAGTCAGGAAATGCATTTCACTTGGCCTGGAAGACAGCAAACATCCATGCTTAGAATTTCCTATGGAGAAGGCCAGATTGCAAGAACTGTGGGTGGTCTCTAAATGCTCAGAGCAGTCCCTAGCTGACAGCTAGAAGGAAAACAGGGACCTCAGACCTACAACTGCAAGGAACCAAATTCTGCCAACCACCAGTGAGCTTGGAAGAAGGCACACTCCCAGCCCCAGATGAAAACTGTTGCCCTACCAATACCTTGATTTCAGCCATGTAAGACCCCCCAGCTGAGAATCCAGCCACCCCATGCCTGAAATTCTGACCTACAAAAACTATGAGATAATCCATTTTTGTGTTGTTTAAGCCACTAAGTTTGTGATCATTTGTTATACAGCAATAGAAAACCAACACAGCTAGCAAATGAGCAGACAATTTTGTGCAAAGCCTAGGCAGCCTCTCTTCCACCCTACATTTCAGGGAAAGATTTTGTCACAAAGTCAGTCCAAAATACTCAGTTCAAAAAAAAAAGTCATTTGCCATGCCACGCTTGCTCTTATGGGAAGGCACCGTTCTGTGCTCACCAGCAACACTGATAGGACAAGGCTGACCCATCTGCCCCAAGAGGCAGTGAGTTTGGGGCCTCCCAGGCTGGTTCATGTGACTGGGGAAAGGGAAGTGTGATGTCCAGGCCTAAACTTGGCATAACTTCCCACTGTCACGCCAGGACCTCTGATCTGCAGACTTGGGCCCACCTCCACTTGTTAAGACCTACCAGGAGATCAGGCAGGGGCTTTAGGACCCAGAGACCAAAGCTCTGGGATTGACTGAAGAAAAGAGAAGGCAGAGTGTGTACCAGTAAGGAGCTCTGGCTTCTGCATTAAACTCTGACTTCACCACCTACTACCTGTATGACTTTTTCCGAGTTCCTTAACCTCTCTGCACTCCCAACTGTAAAATGAGGATAAGAGCTGTGAGGGTTTCAGGGAAGGTTTATAAATCACCAATGCAGTGTGCCTAGCTTTTAGCAAGCCCTCTAGAATGGGCACTGTTATTTAGCTGCTTTTAAAGATGCTGACCTTTGTCTTAAAGCCCTAATGCTAGGCTTTCAACGTATTATTAATATAAAGGCCCAATCCTGTGCCCCAGAATAGACAGCTGAGCACATCTTGGTCCCTCATTTCTGAGCCCCTAATGTCTGCTTAATGGCTGGCCACTCCAGCCTGGTTCAGAATATCAGCCCATGTGAATCAGCCCCATCCCGAATCCCAAAGAAATAAATCCTTTTTTCCTGGTCCCCTCCTCTTGCTTTCTTCTTTCATTGTAACATGAATTGTGCTAGCGATGTGCACCAATTAGCTAGCGTTTCTACTGGATAAAATCAAGGAAAATGTAGTAAAACAACAATATGAGACTGGTCGACTCTAAATATATGTTAAGTTTGAAATCTAAAAACAGACCAAATGATCCTCATTTTTAAAAGATGGGTTCATGAGGCTAAGTTTATGTCCATCATTCAAGAAGGTGGAGTCGATTAAATGTCACTTAACCAGCTTTGATGACAGAATTTATGAGGGTGTGCCAGATTGGAATGACAAAGCATTCAAAGGTATATGCCACTTATAAATATAACATCTAGATTCATAAAAATAGACTCCCTATTTAAATACAATCTTCTGAGCATTGCTAAGTAAGGTACTTTGAAATTTTCCCAAATTGCAATGAGAGAGGTGATGGTGGTATTATTCCCATTTGCAGGATGACCATCTACTATGTGGATTTTCATATTAATTGCCCAGAATATTTAAGAAGAAAAATGCTGTTCTAGTCATTGTTACAGTCGTAGGTGAAACTCAGCGGATTTGACTGAAGGAAGATTAACATAAGCAAAGGTCTGTCATGCTATTTCTTTAAACTGGTGTTTTCAAAAAGAAAACCAGGAAAATGCCTACAGCTCCTCACCCCTTAGCAAATGATTCTCAGACTAGAGTGTAAGATCCAGAAGTCAAATATCTTTGCCTATGCTGTTCACTGTTGCCGCCCTGGTCCTGGTTCCTAGAATGATGCCTGGCACAGATACAGGCACTCACTAAGTATTTCCTAAATAAATGAATTAGCAAGTGGCAGGATGCTGATGTTCATTAATTGTCCAAATTCTAAGCAGGAAATGTAAACATGATCAGAACTAAAAAAAAGAGAAAAAAAAGAACAGGAGGTGAGGTTCTGTAAAGTCACATTTGAATTACTGGGTATATCGGAAGAGAAGGAAACCTTATGTCAGTAGAATCTATCACTACAAAGTTTTCATTCTTGAATGGAAATTTCCAGAGCCTGTGTTGTAAAGCATTTTATGATGGGTCATTTATAAGGAACACCAGTTTCACTGAAGTGACTATGTGGCAACAGTGCCATCTGCTGGGGAACTGGTTGGGCATTTTTAGAAAACCATTCTGGAGTCTTTTTCCTACTGCAAATTCAATTTAGAATCACAGAAAAAATATATTAGAAATATACTTAGAGATCAGCTAGGCCAGATGTCATCTTACAGGTAAGGATTTGACTTAAGTAGCTACAATGTTTTCTTTCTACTGATGCAGTGGAGCCCCAAACATCTCTCAGAGAGGTAACTGAAACTACAGCCATCGTGCTAAACTACATCACAGGTTTCCTGTAAATCTGAAACTCAAAGGCAGTTAAAATCCATTCATCAAGGCTCTAAAGAGCAATGTCCAATAAAAATCTCTTCAAGATGGAGCAATGGAACCTTCTCCAGTGAACTATATCTGCACTGTCCAATACGGTAGCCACCACTGTTTACAGCTGTTTGTGGGTTATTTAACTCCTGAAATGTGGCCAGTGGTGTTAAGGAAATGTGGCTAATGACACTGAGGAACTGGATTTTTAATCTTATCTAATTTTAATTAATTTACATTTCTTAAATAGCCACATGTGGCCAGGGCATGGTTTCTCAAGCTGGGCAGTATAGCATTTACATTTTGGACTGGATAATTCTTTTTGTCAGGGGCTGTCCTGTGTATTGTAGAATGTTGTACAAAAGCCCTGGCCTCTACCCACTAGATGCCAGTCAGTTATGACAATCAAAATGTGTCCAGGTATTGTTGAACATTCCTGGGTGGCAAAACTGCCACTGGTTGAGAACCACTAGACTAGTAGCTACTGTATTGGGTAGGGCTGGTGTGAGGGCTGAATTAGATGATGCATAAAGTGTTCCTTGTTTAGTGCTTGGCATGGGGTAGATGTTCTAAACAATAGCTATTATTTTAGACACTCTCTTCCCAGCAGGGAGCAAAAAAGTCTTCATGCCTTCTAATGAATAATACAAAAGTACCCAGTGAGCTTCTATTAAAAATAAAAATCTAAATGAAAAAAATCTAGCCAACCTTTATAAATGCAACTTTATTTGAAAATTCCAGTGGATACAACACTCAGTAATGTTTTCCTATTATTTGTGAATCCATCCCCTTGGTGCATTTAACGATGCAGGAGAAAGCGTTTCAGATTCTCCGGGAGAAGGAGCTGGGTTATCTTATGATGCTGACGGATTCCAAAGCACTTCCGAATCCGAAGGCGGCATAACTGCATCAAAGAAGGGGGCTCTGGAGAAAGATCACAAGACAAAGCTACACATTGGTGTCGTTGATCTAAGACGGCTTCTCCTTTCCTTTCTTTTTTTTTTTTTTAAGCACACAAGATACAACATTGTTATAAGGAAATAATACGGTACTGTTTAAGACCATTTTCTTTCTTTTTTTTGTAGAAGGCATTTTTAGATCATTTTCCCTCTTTTCTGGTATCTAATTGAAATGAGCTTGTTAGGTTTTAATTTAGAACAGGGTGAAAGAAATTTAAAGCTTAGCCTCACTAATGGAGGCTTAAGAAAGCTAACTTGGGAATTAGACAGCTACACAAAAATTCCAATAATGAAAATAACATTCATGTTGAATGGTGTTCTTGTCTTTTACCTTAAGAAATGAAGGGATATTTCCAGATGCAAACACTTTTATTTTATAATTTGAGCAATTTTAAGGTCTTCAAATATAATGAGCTCTCAGTGAATCATCAGTGTATTTATTTTAAGCCGTGTTTGTTTTTATACTCTGTATTCAGAGCTATCCCAATGCTTCAACTTTCAACTCAGAGGTGAAGAGGGACCTAGCACAAATCTTGCATGGTGAACAACCAGGAGTTTACATTTCAGGATGGTGCTTCTGGACTGGGGGCAGGTGAGGTGGGGGAGAAGTAGGAGGAGGTATTTTGCTCCCCAGGGCACATTTGGCAGTGTCTGGAGACATTTTTGGTTGTCACAACTTGGGGGGAGGGTGCCACTGGCATCTCATGGGAGAGGCCAGGGATGCTGCTTAACACCCTACAGTGCACAGGACACTTCCCAACTGGCCCCAAATGTCAACAGTGCTGAGGTTGAGAAATGCTGTCATAGGGTAAAAGGATGGGGAATGACTTTCCAACCACTCTCCCTGTACCAAATTGTAATGGGAATTCTTTTTTGGTTATTAAAAAAAAAAAAGCAAAGCAAAACCATATACCCTCAAGAATTCCATGAAGCAGAGGCCCTCAATCCAGGCTGCACTTCAGGGTCACCTGGGGTGGGGGGACATTAAACTACATAATGCTGGGCCCCACCCCAAAGAGATTGCTTCAATTATTGTTGGGTAAAGCCTGAGCTTCTGGGTTTTTTAAAGGCATATGCCCCAGGTCATTTGATTGTGCGGTCAGGGCGTGAGAATACAACAGAAAGGATACTGGGGACTCTACTTTCCTATGGCATCACCACAAGGTACAGGATAACCCGCATTATGTAACTCTCAGGTGATAGAGAACATGGAGAGGTGGAAACAGACACAAATACAATGAAATAAATACATGCAATATTTTCAATCAGGCCCTAACAGAAGGGCCCTGCAGGAGTAAGGCATCTCCCAGATCATGTCCAGTGTACTCAAAGCATAGATTAATGAACTGCAAAAAGTACTCTGGGGGGAAACTGAACTTAATCTAACCTCACTAAGGAATGTTGAAGGATGTGACTAATCATCTGTGCTAGATACACTGTCAGGGGCAACCGTAGGAGGTACTGATAAAGCATTATGAAGAATAAGATCTCAGAGCAAGCCCAAAAGAGAATTATGAAAAGTAGGATGTCAGAGTAAGCTCAGTGTAACTACTGATGCCAACGGAATAGCTGCTGTTTACTGCAAACAGGGCGATGTACAACTGTAGCTTGAATTCCAGAAAAACAGAGCTGGAACCCCACTATAGCTTTGTAGCCACTTGCTGGCACCTGCAAATATTCACGGGGTTTGCTTTGCTCAATAATAAAATCAGCTAATTGCATATTAATGAATTGGCATATTCCTTTGGGCCTTGATTTCTTTTTTTCCCCCAGCAACACTCACGATGCTTTCATAAGGCCAGAGCTCAGTCGTGGGGGAGGGGAGTGACGCCAGGGCTGCAGCCGTGCTAGGCTGAGTCATTTTGAGTTTTCGCTATGTGCTATGAGGAAACGCTGGGTTAGATGTCTATCAAGGGGGGTGGGGTGGTAATAGTCTTGAAATCCTTTCTCTGTCCCTACAAAGAAGGGAAAATCCCACCTTTCCTAACACCTATGTAAAGCCCAGCTCAGAACATGTTTGGGTTTCACCTAACATTTTCCTGTCACCGCACCATTAAGAGAGGACAGTAACTGAACGAATTCCCTCCCCCAGGTACAGAGAAACAGGTGGACGGAAGCAAATGAATTGCTGTTAGGTGAAACCCACCCGTGTTCTGAAGCGGATATACACACCCTACATTATGACTTTAGGGGGATCTGAGGCACTTTTGCCTTTGTGGATCCTTTTCCCAATAAAAAATATTAAAAATTGTATTTTACAACTGTGTTGGTGTAAACATGAATATAATCCAAGTTGAGTTTTGTTTTTCCTTCTGAATGTAAAAAGAAATTAAGACATTTTTTGTGGGCCCCGAGGCACTGCTCCATCTATGCCTGACGAAGAACTCAGCCCTCTATATACACACGGACTTTTTCGAAAACAAGAGATCATTAAAATGTAGGTAAAACTGCCCAGTGATTATCCCACTGGTTAACATAAAGGGGTCCCTATTGGACTGTTTCTTGTGCCTGGGATTAATCTTCCTTAGCCTGACCAGCTAGTGCTCAAGAGTGCAGGCCGTGTGGGGCATGCCCAAGGCAGGCTGCAAGTACCCTGGGGTAGTGGGAGGAGGAGGAAGACAGATTGCTCAGCCCACTTGACAGTTCTGCCCAGAGTCAGCCCTACTTCTCAGCATATGGGAAAAAGATAACCAGGTCACGTGACATCAGAAACCTTCTGGCAGGAAGTCCTGCTTCAAAGTCCCACAACCCCTAAAACCTGGTAACAGTCCACACTCCGGTCAGAAAGTAGGGAATGGGCTAGCTGCCCAATTGCCTCTAGGGCATTTACGATTGCCATCAGGTGTGTCCCCAACCTGAGGGATCTTTGCTCTTCAGTCCCGCCCACCCTGGACCCCAAAGCCCAGGGAAGTAGCTCTACTCCCATACACACCACTCCAGCATGACGTTTAGTTGTTTGGGTAAGGAGTGTCAGTTCTTACTTATGCAGGAGTGTAGACTTTTCATTGCCTAACTTATAATAGCATTATAAATGTCTCTGCATTGGTGTGATTCATCAAAGAAATATCCTAGCTGTATTTTAAACCCAGAAACCAAATGTCCAGTAGTTTGACCCATCTGCAGAGCAGTAAGATATCCTGGGGCTGCATATAACCCCAAGGAGTCCTCTGCCAAATCATTCTAAGTCATGTTTTAGATCATTTTAATATTAAAATTTTGAAACAATATATTAACTTTTTAAAAACTGGTTTACTCCATATATGAATATTAGATCATCCCAAACAGCCTGTCCCCGAGCGCTACTGTGAGGACAGTACTGCTAACGCCAAACAGCCTGTCCGCAACATGCCACACAGCAGGATGGATATTTACTATAATACATAATTAGGACTGTACCTCACCGAATGTTAAATCATCTCAACTTCCTCAGATTAGGTGATGGCAGAAAATGATCTTTCATAGGACTGGAAGTGAGAACTCGGTAACTACCTGCCTCCTACTAGAGCCAGAAAGGAGTCTCTATGGACTAGGGCTTAGGTTAGGGCAAAGGAGAAGCACCTTCTCTCTCCAAGAACAGCTGGGCCAGGGGGGTCTCCGGAGTCACCAGGTCCACAGGACGTTTGCCTTCACCATTCTTGACCTGGGTGTCTGCTCCGAAGTCCATCAGCAGGCAGGCCAGCTCCTCACTCGACGTCCTCACCACTGCATGAAGAGGAGAATCCAGACCTCTGCCTTGGTTCACATCTGCTCCTAAGTAGTCACAAGAACAAAAGAGTCAGCCAAGGCACAGAGGCCAACCATCCCCCTTCTCAAGGGACTGAGACTCAAAATTCCCTAACAAAGGGGTTCCATAGCAAGTACGGCAATTCTGAGAAAACAGGAGGTGGGGTGATTCTATTTCACGATATGGGGAAAACCCCATTTGACAATGTGACTGAATGTACGGCATGAGCTATATAGAGTATGAAGTTAAAAACTTGCCTTTGAACACTACACAGAAGCCTGATGCATACAAGAAAATTCCTGGTGACATGAAGGCTACACATTCACTATTAATGGAGCCTAAATATTAGTCAGGATAGCCCAAGAGTGAGGCTCGATGGTGATATCCCGTCTACACCAAGCAGCCAAGTTCACAAAGTGAGCAGCCTCTATGGGACTGAAAACCTGGGACTTGAGAGTGTGTGATTTGGCCTGTGAAAAACAACCAGCTCACAGGGGCATCTCCTAGGCTCGGGATGGCAATCCCAAGATCACAAGGAAGGTTGGAAAGTTCTCCTCTTCAGCAGTAAGATGGATTTCTAGGACCATCCCCATCCCATTCCACTGCTACACTCTTAACAAATCCCCGCCCCAGCCCAGATCCTGGCTCTCATTGTGATATGTGGGGACATGTGGCTTTGCCTGAGCTGCTGTCCCTCTAGCAAAATGAGAATCTATGTCCACTCAACAAACGTTAACTGCGTTGGTCTTGTATTGTTCTTAACGTTGTAAGCATGTCAAACATGGCCCTTTCCTGGTTAGGAGACTAAAATCTATCTAGGGTGCTGGTGGGTGAGAGTGGCAGGGCAGGGAGAAGAGAAAGAGAGAGATTGATTGAGGGGGCAGAGAATGAACCTCTTAATTCATAGCAATGGCTGCCAAATGAGTGGAAGGCAATAAGGATTGTAACAATATTCAGTAGTGGGAGAGACTACTGGAGTCTTAAAGAATAAATAGGACTCAGATAATTAAAGAGGTGATGAAATGGTGTTCCAGGTGTTGAGATGGGGTCTGGACAAGAACAGGGAGGTGAAAAGGAATAATGGTACATTGGCCTTTTCAAGGAAAGTATAATATTTAGAATGGACTAAAAATGGGTCAAGTTCAATTTCTAAATTGAAGAGAACTGGTGAAGAAGGTCCCAAATAGGAAGATTCAACCCTGATCCAGCAGCTCTGCAAGTTATGTAGGGCCTAATAACAGGATTGGCCACAGGGAGGGAGGCATAGGGAAGGGAGGCGAAACTAGTCATCACTGAGGACCACCCTAGGAGGAGGTATCATTGTCGTCATCATCATCATCATCATCATCATCACCCTCATTACAAGTGAGAGAACTAAAGTTCAAACAGTGTGAAATAATTCCTCATGGGAACAGCATCAATATGAACTCTGATCTTGTCCAACACCACTGCCCACGCTTGTTCCTCTGCTATAACAGAAAGATCTTTAAAATACATTTAATTTACATTTCATTTTATTTCTTTGCTTTGGTTTGCTTTCTGTTTTACCTGACTCCAGAAGCTTTTTGGCACAAGCTGTCTGCTGGTTTTCACATGCCAAATAAAGCGGAGTGCCCAGGTGACTGATGTGATGGTTAATGTTGCTCCCATAAACCAAAAGGGACTCGACACACTCCACATAGCCTGCAGTCAAAAGCAGGAGAAAAATAGTTACAGCACAAGTTCCCTTAGCCAGGAAAACAACACCATCCCCATTTTTTGTGTGTTTAAATTTGCCAGAAACTCATGCAGGGGACCAGAAGCTATTTCTTTTATCAGGAATGATTTTAAACACTGCCATCAGTTAATGGGTTGACTACAAGATATGATCTGCAACAATGGGTGAAACCCACTTGAGTTTACTAGCCACAGTAAGAAACCAGCAACAATTCACCTTTTTCAACTGTTTGTGGCTTTGCAGTTAGTCTGAATATAGAAACTTTAGTGAGAGTTGGGGAGAGTGATGGAGGAACAGGGACTGAAGGTGGCCCTGAAGAAGAAAGAGCACAGTGTGTGCCACAGGACAGGGAAGGAAACGTTACAGCCTCACCAAAGTCAGGACTGGGAGAAACCGGTCACAGTGGGCACAGAGAAGGCTCAGAAGAAGCTGCCAAATCCAACATGAGCAGAGCCCAGTCTTGCAAACTAGTAGAGAGCTGAATCCCTCTTCCTTGGTCCAGAATGTTACACTTCAACATCGCCCCTTTATGTTTCTCTTGATACACCATTTTAGTTCTATGCATCCAGTGAATATGATGAGTTAGTATGGTATGTTCTCAAAAATAAATATCAATGCTTTGGGAGATAATTATAATATGGGTTGGTCCAGTCCAATGGAAAGTCAATCTGCAAAAACCACTGGGGACATATTAATAGAAAGCCCCCCGGCAAGGTATGGTCATTATGATGATGGTGATAAACATCGAAGAAAAACAAAACTTGCAATTTTATTTTTTGTCTCAGAGTTAAGAATATCAAGAAAACTGTCACTTTACAAGAATTATCCCAAACTGTATAAAGCATCTTTACAGTTCCAAAAATTGAAAGTTTGTTTCACTTGGCAAACCTAAGTGGCACTGAGACAATATTCTTTAAAGCCCTTAAATAGAATAATATGTTTTATAAAATAATTTCATTTGTATAAGATCATGGGTATAACAATATATTCCACAAATACTGATGGATAGTTTGCTATGTGCCAGGCCCCTGTTCCAGGAAATGTAGTGATGAACAACATTCCAAATGGTCTAGAAGAGAGGCTCTCAAACTTACTGTGCAGCAGAATCAGCTGGAGGGCTTGTTAAACAAAACACAGACAGCTGGACCCCACCCTCAGGGTTGCTGATTCAATGGGGCTGCAGCAGGGCCCAAGAATCTGCATTTGCAGGTGAGGTCCTGTTGATGCTTCTAGTCCTAGGACCCCAGTTTGAGAACTACTGCTCTAAAATATGACTCCTCTTCCCTCTTTCTTTCAACAGTAAGATGTCCCTTGAAGGAGTGGGTGGAAAACTTAAAATTCTCAACATATTTACCTCTCTTAGCAGCTTCATGGATGGGCGATGCCAGATTAGTCTCAGGGTGGGGGCTGGCTCCATGCTGCAGAAGCAAATTCACACAGTCCCGGCTGCCGCTGACACAAGCATTAAACAAGGGAGTATGCCAGTATGCTGTCAAGCCATTCACCTGGGGAAAAAGCTCCAGGATGAAGACAGGCAGTAGGGGGAGGGTGTTTGGGGTTCAACTGTAGGGTCAACCACTTTCAAGATGTTATTTAACTTCTCTGAGCCTTAAATTACACAGCTACAAAATGGAGAGAAAAATACCAAATGCTACAAGGTTGTTGTGAAAACTGAATGAGGTGAATATAAGGCACCAAGGACATACTGAATGTTCCATCTCCTCCATGCCCTCCCCAGGAACTTGAACTTTGAAACTAGTTAGGATAATTTCAACAGCTTACAAACTAATCTCCTTATTTTAAACTTACTTGTTAGACTCATCCCACACCAACTCAGCTTCCTCACAGCCACAAGAGCAATCTTCTAAAATTATCGAAGTATAATTTTTTTAATTAAAAACATGACTTTCATACAAATATAGAGTTAACACATGCCAAAGATTTTATTCAATTCATTCATTAATGAGGGAATCATAAGATGGTAAAGCTGGCTCAAAGGAGAGTTTAAATATTCGATGGACTGCTGAAATATCTTTGCTAATAGATACAAAATTGGTTAATGTCCTGTAGGGCCATAAAACTATAATATTTGGTGTTAACTTTTCTAAGGTTGAAAGTCATAAATTTACAAGTTAATGTCTAACTCACAGTGCTTGGTCTATAATTGAATAATAAGTAGCAAAGCCAATGCAGACTCATTCTCTATATCACTAAATAATTCTTTGGTGAACCTGTTAAGCAATGACATTGTACAGACAATGAATTCATTCTCACACTCTACTTCTAAGCAAGGCCCGGACTAAAGTGAGGTACAAAGATACCCAGGGTGCAAAATTTAAAGAGATGCTTACTCTCAGAGTCACACAAATGCTGCAGGCCCCTGAGAGTGAGCACCTCTTTAAAGTTTGAACCCTAGGTGCCTCTCTTGCCTCAATTGGCCCTGGCCCTGTTTCCAAGTTTTAAATAAATTTCTTTAACCCAAATATAAATCTGATGATGCACTGACTTCTGGTTCTTTACTGATCTTAGGACAAAGTCCATTTTCTTGGCACAGACAGTAAGGTGGTTTGTGTTCTGAACCCTCTCACTCATTCTTCTCTCCTTCCATAAGGAATGACTTGAAGTCACAACAATTTGCTCACTTTCACTTCTAGGAATGTACATTTATTGTTCTCAGGGAGCAGGAACTCGTAATTTCCTCCAACCCGCCATTCAGGTGCCTAACACCAGCAGGTCTTTTAGGTTGCTGCTTAGACACCATTTCCTGTAGGCAGCCTCTTCTGTCTCCCTCGCTCCCCATCAGAAACAGACGGGTTAGGAACACTTCCGTGTACTCTCCACAGCCCCCTTAGCATGAATACTTAATACATTGTGGTAGTTTGCAAAAATGGCCACAGATTCTTTCTATCCCGGTATGCACATCCCTTTGCAGTGTGGCTCTGCAATTCCTCCCATCACAAGATGGAGACTATTTTTCCAATCCTTGAATCTGGTGTGCCCATGTGACTTCCTTTGGCCAATGGGACAGTAATAAATGTAATGCATACAAGCAGAGAGCTTTCCTTCTTTTGCCGCTCTTGCAATCCCTACTACCATGTGAACAAGTCCTGGCTGCCTGCTAAAGGATGAGGGATCACATAGCAATTTTGGGATTCATAGGATTCTGTCTCCCCAGACATCCTAGCCATTCCAGCCAAAAGTTGTGTGTTTTCCACAATATTTCACTACCTTCCAACCATAGCAATGAAGGCAGAAGTCTAAGAACTATTCATTAGTAGTGTGTGATAAAGAAAATGATACAGACTGTAAGCATAACTTCCTGGCTAAAAATTCAGTATTTCATCTATCACTAAAGCAAACAAGTTTGATGGGCATAATACGCTCTAACGAAACAACCCTCTTCATATTTCAAATCAGGCTAATCAAAAGTGCTGGAAATTATTCAGAAGGAATACAAACAGTCACTTCTCATGTTTGCTTTCTAAGATGTCATTCGAGCTTCACTTACCTTAGCTCCATGCCTTAATAAAATGTCTACGCAAGAGGCATGACCTCCAAGACAGGCTTCATGGAGTGGGGAAACACCATCCGCAGTGATAAGGTTCACAGGCCACCCCTGAAGGAAAGGAAATGGGCAGAGTAAGGGGTGCAAAGGCACAGGGCCTTGGGATTGGTTTGCAGCCACAATTCTAGCACTATGACAATTCTTTTAAAAGTTAACCTGGCTGAAAGTCAGACAGGTCACTAAGGTGTTGACAGTGATATAAAAAAGAAAAAGAACTCTCACACATTGCTAGTGGGCAAAATGGTACGACCACTCAGGCACAGTTAGGCAGTATCTATTAGAGTTGACAATACACATGCCTACGCCCCAGCATTGTGACTCTTAGGTGTATGCACTCAAGATAGATGCACCTAGATAAATACAGAATATTCACAGCACCACTGGTCATGACAGCCAAAGACTGCAAACAACCATCAACAGTTGACTAAATTAATAAACTTTCATATAATCATTCAGTGGAACGTTACACCGAACAGCTACAAGGATGATGCTTGCAAAATAATGTTGAGCAAAAGAAGCAAGACCCAGAATAATACATGCTGAATAACTACTACATCAATATAAAGTTCAAAATTAGACAAAACTAACCTATATTGTTTTAGAATACATACACAGAAAGCAAAACTGTAAAGAAAAACAAGGAAGTCAGGATTGTGGTTACTTCCATGGAAGAGAGAGAGCACTGTGCTCTGGCACAGTGGGGTGGGGCGGGAGGTGGTGCTTTGGAGGAGCCAGTGATGTGCCATCTTTCTAATTCTTGACCTGAAAGGCAGTCACATGGCAATGTTATCATGATCACTATTTGTTAAATTATACATCTGTGTTTAAGTTCTTTTGTTAAATGTTTGTTTATGATTTTTTTCTCAATTAAATTTTTTTAAAAGTTAGCCTGGTCCAAATTACTAAGTTTAACAAACAGTTGTTAAATCTTACCAAATCAATCAGTGCATCTTGCTTGTGGGACAACTGAATGGAGATTTTGAAACTTCAAGGGAACAGAAAGACACTACATATACCTTTTAGGAAGCCTAAATGTACTTTATTACTTTAGGAAATGAAAATGTACCTATCAACTAATAAAACTGTTCTTTAAATATAAGTATTTAGTAATACACAGGATTTGACAATGTGTGCAGTAAAAATAGCAGTTCTACCCAAATTTTTTTCTCAAAAGAAAATAAAACACTTTTCCTGACATTTAATTTTTTTCCTTGGCCTTCCTAGCTGTCTCAGTTTTGACAAGGGGATCAGCAAACTACAGCCCATGAGCTAAATCCAGCCCACAACCTATTTTTGTATAAGCACAGTACTTAAGAATGGTTTTTCCATTTTAAATAGCTGGCAAGAAATCAAAAGAATATTTTTCTGACACATGACAATTATACGAAATTCAAATTTCAATGTCTGTGAACAAAGTTTTATCAGAACCCAGCCATACCCATTCATTTACATATGGCTTTTATGCTACAATGGAAGAGATGGGAGTTGCAACAGAGACTGTGTAGTTTGCAAAGCCTAAAATATTTATTAGCTGGTCCTTTACAGAAAAACAATTTGCCAACTCTGTTCTTGATCAAAAGGAAAGCTTATATCATTTCTTCCTATACTATTCATACCTAAAACTTAAATGTGCAACTAGAGAATACTGTATTTTCTCACATAGTCATCACACTTTTAAAAAGTAGCTCTGTCAATGCAACAAGAGGGGTGTGACTGTCACATGAGGCAAACATCACATGAGGGTATCAGACACAAGTGGTTGGAACACAGGCCCAGGCACAGAACTTGGGCAAAAGATAACCATAAGAAGAATGACCCATAAGAAAAGGTTCCAAATTGGTGAGTACAGCAAAGCAAGTGAGCAGTGACCATGGGGCCATAGCACCTCCAGAACGACATAGGTCCCCCAACCACTGTGTACAATTCCAAAGAAGATGCCTTCCAACTCCACCCAGCCGAGTGTGCCCACTTTGACACAGGGCTTTGCCTAGTACTTATTGGTAGTGACAAACATGCAACTAAGAATGATGAGAGAAAGAATAAAGCGAGCTTCAACTTACCTGGCTTGCATGTCTCTGACCTGTGAACTTCCCATAATTCCTATCTCGGACACTCAAACCTTGTATAATCCCCTCCCCTTGAGTGAGGGCTGGACCCAGAGATTTGCCTCTAATGAAGAGAACATGCAAATATGACAGGAAGTTACTTCCATGATTAGGTTACAAAATACTTTCATCTTGTTCTCTCTCTCTTGCCCTCTCACTTGTTGGTTTACTTGCCCTGATGAGATCCATGACAAGAGGCTGACAGTGGCCTTCGCCTAACAGCCAGCCAGGAACTGAAGCCTTCAGTCAACAGTCCAGGGGAGATTGAATCTTGCCAACAGCCACCTAAGTGAGCTTACATGCGGGTCTGCTCTTAGTCAAGCCTAAAGATGACTGAAGCTCTGGGTCACAGCTTGATTGCAGACTCACTGGAGTCCCTGATCCAGCAAAATTGTGTCTAGATTCCTGACCCACAGACACTGTTAGCTGATTTGTGACACAGCAAGAGATGACTAATACAGGGCCAAAGTATTGGGTGACCCTCCATAGATAAAGAAAGTCCCACGGTAGAGGGGCAATTACATTCCCACTCTAGAAACTTTGAGTCTGGAGAAGCAAGAAAGTATCTGAAAGGCTGGTCTCGGGGTCCATCAACCTCTGGGAAAATAAGGTCTCCAGGAGAAAGATCATGAGCCCAATCCAAGCAGAACACCAAAAAGGCTCCAGGAGAGGCTCCACAACTGCCCCCACCCCCTGCTCCTGGAACACATTACCTTTAACGGGGAAACTGGGTACGATAAAAGTTCTTTTTCTGGAGGCATGTCAATTAAGAGCATGGTTAGTTTAATTAATGACTCAGTAATATATTGGACCTTTTCTCCCCAGAAGAGTCTTCTGGAATCATTCCAATAAATCGCCTCACTCATCATCACTCTGGACACACATTCTTCTACTTTTTTGAGCACTTACGAGTCAGCCCTCTAATCATCTTGTCCTTTTGACTTTTACCCTCTGATTGGCAAGCTCACGTTTTGAGATATCCAGTCATTCTGGGCATACACCTGAGTATACAGGAGCTTGAATCCAGAGCCATTTTTCACTGGGCCTGGGGAGAGGTTCTGGGAGATTCACCATTATCAGCTTGTAAACAAGCCTCCAATGCCCTTCACAGTGTGCTACCATCCCAGCTCTGCTGTTTGAAGGGAGGGGACTGTAGCCTCCCACTCTTCCTAGCTTCAAATCACATCTGTCCCCAGTGAACACTCAATAAATATTTACAGACCCCTGGCTCATGAAGAGTTTGAGTTACTCCTTCACAAATACCACCCATGGACTCTATACTGTAACATCTGCTATTTTATTAAATATTTTGTTATTGACATTATTATTTTATCAGAGGCATTCCTTCAAAGATTTGTCCACAAATCTTTTTTCCCCTCAGTGCTCTGTATTTGTCCAATGTCTTCCACTCACACTGCAAGAATATACAAGGAATTCACAACAAATGTTAACTGCGTTTTTCTCTGTGCAACAGATTGTGAGATGAAAGAAAACTGCCCTTTGAAGGAATTATTTATTAGGCATTCTGATATTATAAATGTACTCCTCCAGCCATGACTGCCATTTTTAAACCAGCATTTAGGTATTTATACATAAATTTATGTAAATGAAATGCAACAAAAGTTATTCACAACACAAAACAAAAAGTTGTTAATATTCACATTACAAAGAGGTTCCTTCTGAAAATTTAGGAACTTATAGTTCATCATCAAGCTACAGTTCTAGCTTAAATGAACTGTGGTGATTTATCTAAATTATTGATAAGTTCAAGTCCTATAATATCATAAGGTAATTTTTAACTCATTATTCATGTAGCATCCAGTCCGCGGCGGGTTCTTAGTAAAAAAAAAAAAAAGTTTGAATGGATTATCTTTAATTTTTCTATTATCAATTGTCACCTAATCTCAGTTGACAAAATGTACTTTCTTGATCCTTGACTTTGGACATGGTCATGTGACTTGCTTTGACCAATGGGAAGTTAGTAGAGGTGACATAAGCCAAGATTGGATGTATTCCTGCATGGTTGGGCTCACCCTGCTGGAGCCTTTTGCTAGGAGAAGAAAATTCCTCAGGTAGCCAGTGGTCCCAGGAGGAAAGAGATGTGCAACAGAGCTTCATCCAACTCACAGCTTGGAGCAAGCCCAGCCAAGCCCCGCATAGATCAACTGACCCAAACACTCATTAGCAAGAGACAATGGTTGTTGTATCATGCCACTGAGTTTTGGGGTGGACTGATACAGATAGGTATTAGAATAATCATTTTATGAAGACAGAAATTGAGATTCTGAGAAGATAACTTATGCAAATAATGTGACAGAGCTTCGATAAAGACATGGTGCCAGCTGATGATCGGTGAACATGTAACAAATACTAAATATTAATGAATAGTTGTCCAATTTAACCACTGATATATAAAGCTGCAATGATTATTTTTCATCCTATCAAAATAGGATACATTTTTTATTTTATCTGAGAAGCAGTCTAACTTCTTTTAGCTAAAGTTATCTGTTATAATCTATTGATAATAGGTTGCTGCTACCAAAAACAGCTTAAGACAGTGGTTTAGGGTAGTATGAAATTTTTCTTTAGAAAATATTTTATTATAGGAGGGGTTCTTAATTGCAATTTTTTAAAAGCACATTTATTTTCACTAACGTCTATCTAAAATTTAGTGTGTCCTTCAGTTATGAATGTAGACTGTAAGCCACAGTAGTAATAGCAGTGTATAATACTATCACCTATAGAAATCACAGACTTTTTATTGCATTACAATTGTTGCAGGTATCTAAAATATCTCAAAATATATGCTCATCCTCTTTAGAAATTATGATAGCTATTAGAATCACTACTACATCTTCTTATTCAATGAATTAATTAAGCAGTCCATTTATTACTGTGTCACACATTTGTTTTCATATTTTGATAGGTAGGCTTTTTTATTGCATTTTATGCATTTAAAACATTACTCTGAAAGGAGGTTCATAGAATGCCAAAGGGATCCATGGTACAGAAAGGGATGAGACCTTATAATTTAAAAGATCTCGTCTTTCAAGAGAATAGAACTTTCTGAACAAAAACTCCGTGCAGCCAGACAAAAACAACAAATAAACTACAAAGGCAGGCCTATCAGATTAACTGCAGATTTCTCATCTGAAACCCTACAAGCCAGAAGGGATTGGGTGCCTATCCTTAATCTTCTAAAACAGAACAAAGCCCAACCTAGAATTCTTTATCCGGCAAAATTAAGTTTCATCTTATGAGGGAGAATAAAGTCTTTCTCAGACAAGCATTCTCTGATGGAATTCGCAAAGACCAGACCAGCCCTACAGGAAGTTCTTAGACCAGCCTTTCACACCAAACAGGGCAACAGGCACTCTTCAAAGTAAAACCTTCAAAGAATTAAAGGCTAGAACTTGAACTGCAGGATGGTGCAAGGAGTAAAACAAAGCAACTGGACTTTACCCAACAATATGAATGTAAACCTTCCTCAAATCTCAATCCTTTCAATAAATGTTAATGGCTTAAACTGTCCTCTGAAGAGAAACAGACTGGCAGAATGGATAAAAATACACAAGCCCAGTATCTGCTGTACACAGGAAACACATCTAACCCACAAAGATGCTTTCCGGCTGAAGGTCAAGGGATGGAAAACTATCATCCAGGCAAACAGAAGTCAAAAGAAAGCAGATGTAGCTATACTATTTGCAGACAACATAAGCTTTAAAATAACAAAAGTAAAAAAGGATAAAAGAGGCCACTTTATAATGG
>CAUYRT010068413.1:0-18138 GCA_963574885.1 Lepilemur ruficaudatus
GATTTTTAAAATATTAACTTTTTATATTGATATGTTAAAAGACTAATATTTTAGATATATTGAATTCAATAAAATATATTATTAAAAATAATCTCACCTGTGAGTTTTTTTTTTTTTTTTTTTTTTGAGACAGAGTCTCACACTGCTGCCCGGGTTAGAGTGAGTGCCGTGGCGTCAGCTAGCTCACAGCAACCTCAAACTCCTGGGCTCAAGCGATCCTCCTGCCTCAGCCTCCTGAGTAGCTGGGACTACAGGCATGCGCCACCATGCTCGGCTAATTTTTTTTCTATATATTTTTAGTTGGCCAATTAATTTCTTTCTATTTTTAGTAGAGACGGGGTCTCGCTCTTGCTCAGGCTGGTTTCGAACTCCTGACCTTGAGCGATCCGCCCGCCTTAGCCTCCCAGAGTCCTAGGATTACAGGCGTGAGCCACCGCGCCCGGCGTAAAAAGTTTTTTTTTTTTTAAAAAAAAAGAAAGCAAACAATATTCTAGTGATTGTGGAGCATGGGTGTGAGGCTGACCAAACAGGATGAAAGTACGAGCAAATAGTCTGGAGACTCTTGTCAGGTTAAAGATGATATTGGAGCCACTAGATTATTGGTTGTGCTGGAGAAAAGGGAACAGATACAGAAAATGATAAGGAGGTAGAATCAGCAAGGTGTCGGTGATATCCAGCTGTGTAGGAGATAGAGGGGAGAGAGGACTCTAGGATGACTCTCAAGTCTCTAGCTTGGGTGATTCAGTAGATGCTAGATGTCTCAAATAAAAGAGGCCATAGCTTAGGAGGCTGAGATGTATTAGAAGTATATAGAAGCCATGTTTTCCTGGTCTGCTACACCTTTGTAAATCTAAAAGATGTTGGCTTTTTGAGAATTTTGTATAATTAAAGTCTTTTGGGGTGTGCTATCGTCTATTATGAAGCCAGATAGTCAAATAATTTTTCCTTGGATTTCTTTCCTTGCCTAGCCTGGAACATCAACTTAAGAAATAAGTTTCAATGTAATTAAAAACTGTGTGGCATTGGGCCTTGATTTCTTTATCTACAAAATGACCTTTATGTTTTGTGATAATGTAGTCATAATAGTTCTCTTTCAAGATTTTTATGAGAATTAAATGAGTTAATATATGTACAGTACTTAACACATCAAGCACCTAATAAATGCTTACTATTCCTGCTGTTACTGCTAATAATAAAAATTATAGTAACAAAAAAAAATTAAAAGATGTTGAAATGCAATGGATCTTGAAAATTGTGGCCAGCTGTAGAAATGCTCTAGAGCCTATTTTCCCTCAATTTCTGTTTTCTAGTTCCTTCAGTGATCCTTAAAGAGTGGTCTGCCTATAAAGGGAAGTCACCTCAAACCCCTGAGCTGGTGTCTGCATTGACATTTCGAGAATGGACTTGCCCAAACCTCAAGAAGCTCTGGCTAGGCAAAGCAGTTGAGGACAAGAACAGAAGGATGCGGGCCTTCCTGGCTTGTATGAAGTCAGACACACCCAGTATGCTCAATCCAGCCAATGTCCCCACCCATCTGCTGCTCATGTGCTGTGTACTCCGGTAAGCCATGTGACAGAGAGAAAGCCAGTTCTTTTCTCTTTTACTTTTTTGACATTTCCTTTAAGCAAGTTTTTTTTATGGTATTTCAGGGTGGGAATATTTTTGTTTTATGTTCATCTTAGACTTCAGAAACACTGAAAATGATTGTTAGGATAGTCTCCTCAGTTTTGATCTTTTATGTTTGGTTTTACTTTAGTTTTTGTCTACTTCACTCCTCATTCCTGATCCAGTTCCCTTCTTTCCACCCATAGTCATTCGCTTTTAGGTATGTGATGCGTATCCTTCCATGGCATCTTCTGTATGTTTATTTAGACATGTGCATCCATACACAGTCTCTACTATTTTTTGTATGTGCAGATATTTTTTCCTTTTTGACATGAAAGGTATTGTGCTGTATACTTCATTTTGTTTCTTCCTTTTTATCACTCAGTGTTATTTTTGAGATCAGTATTCATATATGGTTCATTACTTTTGACTGCTGGATTATGTTTCATGAAATACTAATATCATAGTAATTTATTGATTGATGGATAGTTATTTCCAGTAATTTGATATTACGAACGGTGCTGTGGGGAATATCTTCATGGATATTTCTGTCTTTCTGTGTTCTTGTGTCAGTTTATCTGAAGTATAAGCCCAGGAGCAGAATTCCTGGATCCTGTAAAATATGCATGTAGATTTTTCACTAAATATTGCCAAATTGCTCTAGGTTATAGCTGTACTAATTTATAGTCCTATGAACAATACCTAAGTGTTTCTATTCACTCATATTATTGCCAATGCTAATGTTATACAACTTCTTCATTTTTGCCAATTCAGTGGATTTCAAGTAATGTGTTTTAATTTGCACTTATTTGCTTACAGATGAGGTTAGTATTCTGTTTTTATGCTTATTAGCCATTTGAGTTTTCTCATTCTCTGAAGTGCTTATTTATCTTTCAAATTGGCTATTAAGTTACTTGCCTTTTTCTTGCTGATTACAGAAGTTTCTTATCACATATGTGTGTGTGTACACAGACACATATATAGGAGATATCTTTTTTATCTGCATGTGTCTGTGTTTCAAATATCTTTTCCCATCAGCCAAAATTTGTTTAAACTTTATGTACAATATCTTCTGTTGAACAGAAGTATTTCATTTTTACCAACCTTTTATTATTATAATTTCACATATACAGGAAAATTGGAAGGCTAGTATAGTGAATACTCATATAACCACCACCAAGATTCTACAATTAATATTTTGCTATACTTGCCTTATTCCATATAACTAACTGTGCATTCATCTCTAGTCGTCTATTCATTCTTTTGAATGCTTTTCTGAGTAAATTGTAGATATCAGTATACTTCTCCAATCAACAAGAAGTATTTATTTTGGTTTTGTCCAACCCTTAAATACCTTTATGGCATATGCTTTGGTGTCTTTTAAAATAAATTATCCTTCACTCCTGAGTCACAAAGATATTTTTCTACATTTTCTTATGGTATTATAGGGTTGTCTTCCATTTCACTTTAATATAGTGGGTATTTATTTTTTACATGATGTGAGAAAGGATATAACTTTCTATACATGCTAAGCCAGTTTCCCAGCTCCATTTATTAAATGATCTCTTCTTTCCTCACTGATTTGTATTACCACCTTTCCTATGTATCAGCTTCCTATATATACATGAGGTCATTCCTGGATTCTATTTTGTTTCATTGCCTATTTGATCCATCATCAATATCACATCATTTCAATTATGAAGAGTTTGCAATTTGCCTTAATATCAGGTGGGGAAAATCTCTGCTCTTTGCTTTTCTTCTTTCAGAATTGTACTAGCTATTTCTGTACCTTATGAATCTTTATTCTTCCATATATAATTTAGAATCAGTCTATAAAATCTTGTTGGGATTGTTTTTGTCATTGAATTGAGTTTATAGATTAATTTGGGGAACACTGACATCTTTATAATGTTAAGTCTTCCCTTCCAAAGATAATAATTTACCTTTCCCATTTGCTCAAGCCTCTTCCTTTATGTCTTAGTAGAGTTAATTGTTTTCCATACAGGTCTCCTGCATTTAAAATTAATTCCTAGGCATTTGATATATATTGTTGGGATTATGGATGATACTTGTTTCTATTATACTTTCTCATTGTTTATTTGCTTATGTTTAAAGGGGAGGTCAGGCCCTATGAGTCACCAGAGAGTTATGGAGCACTAAGGTTTTTTTGTTTGTTTCTTTTGCCCTGGCTAGAGTGCCCTGGCGTCAGCCTAGCACATAGCAACCTCAACCTCCTGGGCTCAAGCCATCCTCCTCCCTCAGCCTCCCTGGTAGCTGGGACTACAGGCACACACTACCACACCTGGCTAATTTTTTTTTTTTATTTTGTAGAGATGGGGTATGGCTATGTTGCCCCGGCGAGTCTTGAACTTCTAGCCTCAAGTGATCCTCCTGCCTTGGCCTCCCTAAAGTTCAGGGATTACAGATGTGAGCTACCGCACACCTTAAAAGATTACTTTTTTAAATGACTCAAAAAAAAGAGGCAACATCTTTAGTCATTTAGTGTAGGGTGAAATTGCCCTATATAAATCAGTAACCCAGTGTTTATAAAATCATCAACAAGAGCTACTATAATAGTACATATATGTACCTGGCAGTATGCTAAGTCAGCCCTTTGTGTACGATGCTTCAGATCTTCATAATACACTGAAAAGTAGGTATCATTTATCTCCACTTGCAAATGAGGAAACAGACTCAAAGAGCAGTGACTCACAAAAGTTACATAGCTACCTAGTAAGGGGTACTGAGAGAGTTTGAACCCAAGTTTATCTCAATTCCTATGTTTTTAGAGAAGACAAAGTGGTAGAAGAATGCAGTTTTTTTTGTTTTGTTTTGTTTTGTTTTGTTTTTTGAGACAGAGCCTCACTCTGTTGCTCTGGCTAGAGTACTGTGGCGTCAGCCTAGCTCACAACAACCTCAAACTCCTGGGCTCAAGCAATCCTCCTGCCTCAACCTCCCCAGTAGCTGGGACTATAGGCATGCACCACCATGCCCGGCTAATTTTTTCTATATATATTTTTAGTTAGCCAATTAATTTATTTCTATTTTTAGTAGAGATGTATCTCGCTCTTGTTCAGGCTGGTTTCCGAACTCCTGACATTGAGTGATCCACCCACCTCCCAGAGTGCTAGGATTACAGGCGTGAGCCACTGGCGCCTGGCTGAAGAATGCAGTTTTAACAATTAGTATAAAATCTGTGTGGGGGCGTAGTGACTCACACCTGTAATCCTAGCACTCTGGGAGGCCAAGGCGGGAGGATCACTCAAGGTCAGGGGTTCGAGACCAGCCTGAGCAAGAGCAAGACCCCATCTCTACTAAAAAAATAGAAAGAAATTAACTGGACAACTAAAAATATATACAAAACTTTAGCCGGGCATGGTGGCGCATGCCTGTAGTCCTAGCACTTGGGAGGCTGAGGCAGAAGGATTGCTTGAGCCCAGGAGTTTAAGGTTGCTGTGAGCTAGGCTGATACCATGGCACTCTAGCCTGGGCAACAGAGTGAGACTCTGTCTCAAAAAACTAAACTAAACTAAAATAAAATCTGGTTGGAAATTTAAAATAAAAATTTAAATGAAGATTAATTTATCCTAAATACTTCATTGCCCAGCAATACAAGTAAACACTGGGTAGGAATACTGAAATATAGCCTAATTGAATACTAGGGATCTAAACTCCTCAATTTATTAACTATAGGTAAGAGATTCCTCTCATGAACGTAAAGTAATGCTGGGAAAGTTGTGGCTAAAATTTATGTTTGTGAGGCTTTTGGCCTAGAGAAATAGCGTCTTCTAGGAAAGGTTGATATAGTTTGAGGAAGTCAGAACCTTTGCACATATAATCATCATCACTGAGGAAGGAGGAATACATCTAGGGGTAGGATACAGTTCATCCAAATCTCAATAGTTTTCCAGAGAAGGAACATGAAATTGGACAAGGTCCCTCTGCTTGATTTATGGGTAAAGTTGAGGAGTCTCTCCCGAGAAACAAGTCTATTAAGAAGCAGTGGATTAACTCTCAGCTATAATAGGATATTTAGGTTAACCATGTTCAATCCTGACATATAAAGAATAAAGAGGTATAAAAGCTAGTGTTTGTCTTCCTTTCCCATCCACCATCTGTGGTGGAACCACTACCAAGATGCAGATTTTCGTAAAAACCCTTACGGGGAAGACCATCACTCTCAAGGTTGGGAACCCTCAGATACAACAGAACCCTCAGACACAACAGAAAATGTAAAGGCCAAGATCCAGGATAAGGATGGAATTCCTCCTGATCAGCAAAGACTGATTTTTGCTGGCAAGCAACTGGCAGATGGACATACTTCGTCTGACTACAACATTCAAAACCATGAAAGCCTATCTCATCCTCTGATCCATTAACAGGAGTCCCCTCTACATCTTGTGTTGACTTCGTGGTGGTGCTTAGAAAAGGAAGAAGTCTTATACCACTCCCAAGAAGAATAAGCATAAGAGAAAGAAAGTTAAGTTGGCTGTCCCGAAATACTATAAGGTGGATGAGAATGGCAAAATTAGTCACTTTCGTTGGGAGTGTCCTTCAGATAAATGTGGTGCTGGAGTGTTTATGGCCAGCCACTTTGATAGGGAAAGAAGTGGACATTATTGTGGCAAATGTTGTCTAACTCACTGCTTCAGTAAACCAGAAGACAATTAATTGTATATGAGTTAATAAAAGACATGAACTAACCAAAGGGGAAAAAAAAAACTTGTGTTTGTTCACTTGAAAGAAGGTTTATGAGGAAAAGCAAATGAGCAAGAATAGCTTAGAAATTTTTAAAAAGAACAATAAAAGGTGTCTTGGCCCTACTTGATACCTAAATGTATTATAAACTTAAGCAATGTGATACCAGCACAAAAATTGAGAGGTTGTTGTCTTAGAGCAGATAATACTGAATAAGACTCCAGACACATTAGAACTTAAAATATGCTACAAGGAGACTTAGGCTCTGGGGAGGTGGAATTGGGCTATTTGCTGAAGCTTCTTTCCCTAGTAGTCCAGGAAGAATTTTACATTTCGTCTTTTTTTTGCCGTGGCTTCAGTTCACAAATTGCTGAATGGCACTTATATTCTCAGAAATTGCCAAAATCCAAGTGCTGTCTTGCATCCATTTTTGGGTATTCACTTTGCAGACTGTTGCTCCAGTAGTCTTCAGAAATCAGTGGCTTCTCCTGCCCAAGCAATTATCGTGAAATAAAAGACCATTTTAGGCATTTGAAGGATGAAATTGCAAATTACTATATAGGGCCAGAAGCTGCCCTATGCATGAGGTCTTACTGGAACAAGCCAAGGTAATCTGGCAGTTCCATGGGAACAAAGATTTGGATAACTGGATAGTGACTTCTGATAAGACGATTGAAGACAAAAGTGAAGTGTTCTTGAAAATGTGCTGGAATAACCAAAGTGCACTGCTCTGTGGTACTCTGAGCTCTGAGGTGCCTCAAGACAGGTAGAAGTAGGTACTGTGCAATGATATCCAAGATTCCAAGAGGCCCTTTTGAGAGGAAGAAGTATTATAATTGGTCCTAATTCAACACTCTGTGTGTCAGTAGGAATGGTTGGCCTTTGATGGTATATATCAGGGGGGACACATATAATCCAGGGGAAGAATCAGATGTACCAGTACTTCATGTTGTTCACCTGTGGGGGACCCTACTGGCAGGAGGTCAAGATTCCTTTCTCCAGGGTTTATTTATTTATTTATTTATTTATTTATTTTTGCAAATCAAGGAAGAATCCAGGATATTCAGTGTCAGCTTCTGCTTGACAAGGACTTTTCTATAGGATTCACCTTGGCTGATAAAGTTAATGGTCCATTCTTCCTGGAAATAGATTTTATTGGAGCGTTTACTGATCCAGCCCACACAGAAGAATTTGCCTATGAAAATTCTCCAGAACTTAGCCAAAGACCTTTTAAATAAAGATCATGTGGTAGTTTTGTATTACTAACCTGAGGGCAGTAGCATTGCAGTAATACAGACAAAATATATCTTTAGTGGCATCTAAAAAATATGCTAAGGGAAGCATCATAAATCAATGAGGCAGAGATGAATTTTTAAAATAATTATTGTTTAGAGAATTAGATTAGCATTTGGGGAGAAAACATGCATTTAGAGCCATGCCTCACATAAATTCCAGATGGATTGGTTATAGAGATAAATGTAAAAATAAAAGATAAAAGGCAGAATAAAAGCTAAGCAATGATTTAAATGACTTTGGGATAGGAAAAGAGTTTTTAAAGTGAAAATAAACAAGGAAGGCTTAAGCCTGGAGCACTGTCAAAAACAATAGCAGTTTTGTGCAATGGCACACGCCTGTAATCCCAGCACTTTGAGAAGCCAAGGCAGGAGGGTCACTTGAGACCAGCAGTTCAAGACAAGCCCAGGCAACATAGTGAGACCCCATCTCTACAAAAAACAAAAAAAAAGTAGGCGTGGTGGCATGCACCTATAGTCCCAGCTACTCAAAAGGCTGAGGCAGGATGATTATTTGAGCACCCGAGTTCAAGGCTGCAGTGAGCTGTGATTGTGCCACTGCACTCCAGCCTGGGTGACACAGCAAGCCCCTGTCTCAAAAACAAAACAAAACAAAAGCAATCTTGATGGCAAAAAGTCAGGGAAGGCAAATACCTCAGTTGCCCGTGGCTGCAATACACCAAGCCAAAATTTTTTTTTTTTTTCAGACAGAGTCTCACTCTGTCGCCCTGGGGAGAGTGCCGTGGCATCAGCCTAGCTCACAGCAACCTCAAACTCCTGGGCTCAAGCAATCCTCCTGCCTCCTGCCTCAGCCTCCTGAATAGCTGGGACTACAGGCATACGCCACCATGCCTAGCTAATTTTTTCTATATATTTTTAGTTGGCCAATTAATTTCTTTCTATTTTTAGTGGAGACGGGGTCTCGATCTTGCTCAGGCTGGTTTCGAACTCCTGACCTTGAGCGATCCTCCCTCCTCGGCCTCCCAGAGTGCTAGGATTACAGGCATGAGCCACTGCGCCTGGCCCTCTAAGCCAAAAATTTAACTGGGTGATCTGGGCAATAACACAACTGCAGGGGCTTTGATAAGTTATCACATATTCCTAGGGATCTGGAAGATCTGCATGTACACTCAAGAGAGACCATAGGGACCCCCAATTATATATTCATACCTGGCTGAACATGAGGCCTTTTACAGGTGAAAATAAAAGTCAGGACAGACTTGTAAACTGCCTGAATTTTTAATGCATGTCCCAGACATGCACATAGAACCCTTTGGTAAATGATGGAAGCCTTGTTGCTCAAGGTGTTTATGTACAACTTTCACCAACTCAGTCACTGGCTGATTAATAAGCTATGCTGATTCCAGGGAGACCCCTAGGAAGCTAGGCTTAAAAATAAAAAGAAGAATTTAAAATCTGAGCAGCGTGTTCCCCATAGGAAATAAATAAATAAAATCTGAGCAGGGATATCAGTGGCCACATGCTGCAGAGGAGACAGACTTTTTCCAAAATTAATCCAGACGAGTCACTAAGCAAATAGATTTAAAAAGCAGCAGCAAAAACAACGCTGGAGTGGAGGGTCAAAAGTCCAGAGTTGCTACAATATATTATCAAAACTGTCCAATCTCCAGGTTGGGCATGGTGGCTCACACCTATAATCCCAGTACTTTGGAAGCTTGAGATGGGAAGATCACTTGAGGCCAGGAGTTCGAGACCAGCCTGAGCAAGAGCAAGACCCTATCTGTACAAAAAATAGAAAAATTAGCTGGATGTGGTGGCATGTGCCTGTAGTCCCAGCAACTTGGTAGAGTGAGGCAGGAGGATTGCTTGAGCCCAAGAGTTTGAGGTTGCTGTGAGTGTTGGTGCTACCACTGCACTCTAGCCTGGGCAACAGAGTGAGACTGTGTCAAAAAAGAAAAAATGAAGAAAGGAAAGAAAGGAAAGGAAGGAAGGGAGATTTACAGAAATAATAATTGCAAACTTCCCAAATTTGATGAAATCTACACATCCAAGAAGATCAGCAAACTTTAAGTAGTATAAACTCAAAGATTCATATCTAGACACTGTGAAAATACAAAGACTATCTTAAAAGCAGCAAGAGAAAAACAATTCATTCCATACAAAGGAACCACAAGAAGATTAACAACAGTAATAAAAAGGTAGAAAACACCCAAGTTTCCATCAATATGGTGTATATATACAATGAAATATTATTCAGCCTTTAAAAGGATGGAAATTCTGGGATATGCTACAAGGGTGATGAACCAGGCCAAGAAGATCACCCACCAAACCCTACTTATAGGACAGAAGCTCTGTTCCAGGGGCAACAGGCCAAATACTTGGGACCCCAGTTATCCCCACCCTAGCTCATGTGTAGGGAGGAGTTTCCACAATGGGATGGGCAAGCCAAAAAGACGAGGACCTGCCCACTCTAGTCTCATTGTCAATGCCCTCTGGTAGAGCAGGGGTGTTGCTTGTCTGTCACTCAGGGAAAAGCAGCCCAGCTCTGGTGAAATGACTAGAGTTCTCAGTGGGAAAAGCAGGCCATAAGGACAAGGAGCTCCACACTTCTGCCTGAAGAGACTGACTTAATTTGTAACAGAGAATGGAGAACTCCATGCCTAAAAGCATGCAAAAAAACAATAGAAATCTTGATGAGAAATTTAGAGGAGGCTGGTAGCTCCATGATATAAGCAAAATGGCAGAGCATCCAGAAGCTTTATAGGGAGAAACAAGGAAAGAAATAGCTAAGAAGAACCCTCGTGGAATTACAGTCTACTCAGAATCAAGAAAGGTATGTGCATGCACTGTTTAGCACTCACTTAAGAGCTACAGCACAGAACATGGGGCAAACTTCAAAGCATTCCCCAAGCCACACACAGACCCATCAATACAGGACAGATGACTAACTGGCCCAAGGTGCTAAAACACCACCTCTGGACCAAACATTGACTGATAATAAACTACTTTGACCCAGAGGTAACTCCTAGGAAGCCAGACTTAAAATTGAAATGAAAAATATCATTCCGAGTCTGGAAAACTGTGTGGATGTCTAAGATTGTGCCTTCTTAGTAGCGATCAGAGAAAGAACCTCCAAGTTACTGGTCCCTCACTGAATGTAGGGCAAAAAAGTTTAAACTCCCCTAACCATGATAGAATGATAGAAGCCTTATTCCATATATATATTCAGTGGTAAAGAGTAAAAATATAACTGGCTGAGAGTATATAAGCATAACCTTTGACCAGTTAGTGGCTTATGCTGACCCACGGGTGACACCTAGGTAGACAGGTTAAAAGATAAAAACAAGGGGGAAAACACTTAGCAGGGACATCATAAGCTGCACCCTGCATGGGAAATAGACTTCACAGAATTAGCACAACCAAGTGACTAAATAACTAAACAAGAGAACAACCAAGCAACAACATTGACTAGCCCTGGACTGGAGGGTTGCTGTGATATATTATCTAAAATACCCAGTTTTCTTTTTTTTGTTTGTTTTTTTTTTTTTTTTGTGAGACAGAGTCTCGCTCTGTTGCCCAGGCTAGAGTGAGTGCCGTGGCGTCAGCCTAGCTCACAGCAACCCCAAACTCCTGGGCTCAAGCGATTCTCCTGCCTCAGCGATCCACCCGCCTCAGCCTCCCAGAGTGCTAGGATTACAGGCGTGAGCCACTGCGCCCCGCCAAAATATCTAGTTTTTAACAAAAACTTCCAAGACATGCTAAGAAACATGAATGTGTGACCCATAGACAGTTAATACAGCAGGCTTTTGAAGGGGCCTACATGGTACACTTAGCAGATATAGACTTCAAAGCAGTTATGGCCGGGCACAGTGGCTCACACCTGTAACCTGTCAGGAGTTCGAAACCAGCCTGAGCAAGAGTGAGACCCTGTCTCCACTAAAAATAGAAAGAAATTAATTGGCCAACTAAAAATATATATAGAAAAAATTAGCTGGGCATGGTGGCGCATGCCTGTAGTCCCAGCTACTCGGGAGGCTGAGGCGGGAGGATCGCTTGAGCCCAGGAGTTTGGGGTTGTTGCTAGGCTGACGCCACGGCACTCTAGCCCGGGCAGTAGAGTAAGACTCTGTCTCAAAAAAAAAAAAAAAAAGCAGTTATTATAAGAGTGTTCATAGAACCAAACAATGCCATCATAACAAATTAAGGTATGATGACAATATCTCATCAAATAGAAGATGCAATAAAGAGAAAATATTAAAAAGAACCAGGGAGATATTCTGAAGTTGAAAAGTGTAATAACTGAAATGAAAAATTAAAGAGGATTAACAGATTTGAGCTGACAGAAGAAAGATCAAAAATAAGGAAAAATGAATAGAGCCTCAGAGAAATGGGTGACACCATTAAGTGCATCCACGTACATGTAATGGTAGTTCTGGAAGGCAAGGAGAGAGAAAAAGGAACAGAAGAAAATATTTGGAAAAGTAATGGGTGAAAACTTCTCAAATTTGATGAAAAATATTAATCTATACATCCAAGAAGCTGAATGAATTCCAAGTGAGATAAACACAAAGAGAACCACACCAGATAGACATATCATAGTCAAAATGATGAAAGCCAAAGATAAAGAGTGTTTGAGTGTCGTAAGAGGAGACAGTTCATCACATGCAAGAGAACCACAAAGATCAGACTTCTCATCACAAACAGTAGAGGCCAGGCCGGGTGCAGGGGTACACACCTGTAACCCCAGCACTTTCAGAGACTTAGATGGGAGGATAGCTTGAGGCCAGGGGTTCAAGGCCAGCCTGGGCAAAATAGCAAGACCCCGTCTGTACAAAATAGAAAAATTAGCCAGGCATGGTGCCATGTGCCTCGTTGAGGTAGGCAGGATCACTTGAGCCCGGGAGTTTCATGCTGCAGTGAGCTCTGCTCAGCACACTGCACTCCAGCCTGGGTGACAGAGACCCTGTCTCAAAAAAAATAAAAGAAAAAGAAAAAGAAAAAAGAAAAGAAAAGAAACAATGGAGGCCAGAAGGCAGTGGGACAGCTTATTCAGTGTGGTGAAATATAACACTGTCAACCGTGAATCTTAAATCCAGTAAAACTGTATTTTAAAAATGAAAACAAAATAAAGACATTTCAAGATAAAGAAAACTGAGAGGATTTGTTGGTAGCAGACCTGCCTTATAACAAATACTAAAGGAAGTTCTATAAGTTGAAAGCAAGTGACAACAGACAGTAATTCAAATCCATATAAAAACAAACAATACCAGCAAAGGTAATTGTGTAGGCAATTATTTAATACAAAAGTCAGTATAACTGTATATTTTCTCTCCTTTTTTCTCTTATTTGAAAAACAATTGCATAAAGCAATATGTATATAATTGTATTGTTGAGCCCATCACATATAGAAATGTAACATATTTGATGGTATCAGCAAAAAGAAGACAGGTGGGAAAAAGATGTATTGGAGTAAGAAAATGACACCAGATAGTAAATCCACAGTAAGAAATGAAAAGAACCAGAAATAGTTAGGTTAATATAACAAGAGCTGTGGATATATACTTGCAATCCTTACTTCTCTCAACTTCTTTAAAATACATAAGAGTATATAAGGTAATAACTGTAATAATGTATTGTTGAGTTTGTATATACACAATATGTTCAGCAATACTACCACAAAAAGGGGAGGGAATGAAGCTATGTAGGAATAAACTGTGATATTTCACTGGAATGAAACTAGTATATATCTGAAGTAGATATTGGTAAGTCAATTTGTATGTTATAAATCCTACAGAAAATAACCCCAAATTTTAATTTTAAAATTATTGAAGGAATTAGGCCAGATGCCGTGGCTTACAGCCGTAATCCCAGCACTCTGGGAGGCCAAGACAGGAGGATCACTTGAGGTCAGGAGTTTGAGACCAGCCTGAGCAAGAGTGAAACCCCATATCTACTAAAAATAGAAAAATTAGCCAGCCATGGTGCCACATGCTTATGGTCCCAGGTACTCAGGAGGCCAAGGCAGGAGGATCGCTTGAGTCCAAGAGTTTGAGGTTGCAGCGAGCTATGATGACGTCACTGTACTCTAGCCCAGGTGACAGAGTACGACCGTGTCTCAAAAAATATATACATTAATGGAATTAAAATGATACACTAGAAAACATCCACTGAAAACAAAGAAGGCAGTAAAGAAAGGAGTTAGAAAGGACACTTGAGACATATAAAATGCAAAATGGCAGGTGCAAATCTACCATATTAATAATAACATTAAGTTTGAATGGTTACAAATCCAATCAAAAAGGAGAGATTCTCAGATATGTATGAAAACAAAATCCAACTGTATTCTGTCTACAGGAGACACACTTCAGATTAAAAAATATAAGTAGGCTGGGCTCCGTGGCTCATGCCTATAATCCTAGCACTCTGGGAGGCTGAGGCAGGAAGATCGCTCAAGGTCATGAGTTCGAAACCAGCCTGAGCAAGAGTGAGACCCTGTCTCTACTAAAAATAGAAAGAAATTAATGGGTCAGCCGGGCGCAGTGGCTCACGCCTGTAATCCTAGCACTCTGGGAGGCCGAGGCAGAAGGATTGCTCAAGATCATGAGTTTGAAACCAGCCTGAGCAAGAGGAGACCCCCATCTCTACTAAAAATAGAAAGAAATTACTTGGCCAACTAAAAATATATAGAAAAAATTAGCCGGGCACGGTGGCACGTGCCTGTAGTCCCAGCTACTTGGGAGGCTGAGGCAGAAGGATCGCTTGAGCCCAGGAGTTTGAGGTTGCTGTGAGCTAGGCAGACGCCACAGCACTCTAGCCCGGGCAACAGAGTGAGACTCTATCTCACAAAAAAAAAAAAAAAAAAAACAGTGCTAGGGAGTATGCAGAGAAACTGGATTACTCATACATTAGTGATAGGAATGTAAATTAGTATAGCCACTTTGGAAAACAATTTAGCAGTTTGTTTAAAAACTATCATGCAACCCACCAATTGTACTCTTGGGCATTTACACCAGAGAAATGAAATTTTATGTCCCTACAGAAACCAGTTAATGAAGGTTCATAGCATCTTTATTCTTTTTTTTTTTTTTTTTGAGACAGAGTCTCACTCTGTTGCCCTAGCTAGAGTGCCGTGGCGTCAGCCTAGCTCACAGCAACCTCAAACTCCTGGGCTCAAGCAATCCTCCTGCCTCAGCCTCCCGAGTAGCTGGGACTACAGGCACGTGCCACCATGCCCGGCTAATTTTTTCTATATATTTTTAGTTGGCCAAGTAATTTCTTTCTATTTTTAGTAGAGACGGGGGTATCCTCTTGCTCAGGCTGGTCTGGAACTCCTGACCTTTGAGCGATCCTCCCACCTCGGCCTCCCAGAGTGCTAGGATTATAGGCATGAGCCACCGCACCCGGCCAGCATCTTTATTCTTAATAGCGCCGAACTGGAAACAACCCAGATGTTTTTCAATGGGTGAATGGTTCATCCGTTATACATACCATGGAATTCCTCTCAGTAGTAAAAAACAACAAACTGTTGATTAAAAAAATGAATGAATCTTGAGGGAATTATGCTAAATAAAAAAAAGCCAATCTTAAGATTATACACTATGTAATTCCATTTATAAGAAATTGTTAAAATTGCAAAATTATGGAAATGGAGAACAAATGCGTGGTTGCCAGGGATTAGGAATGTGAGTGGAGTGGGGTAAGGAGACAGATGTGATTATAAAAGGTAACTTGATGTCTCAGATGGAAGTAGCTCTGATGACTATATCGCCCCTCCTCCCACAGATGTGGAAGAGAAGTATTGAGAGTGGGAAATATGTGACAGAGGGAATGGCCTGAAAAAAAAAAGCAGCAAAAATATTTTCTGTCTCTTTAACATATCCTGCACTACTTTTTGAGAACTAAATCCTGCATCCCTGCCTCAGGCCAGTGGTTGGGAGGGGCAGGGTGAGTCTTTTGTTATTTGTGCTAAAGGAGATGGCTCAGCCCAGACCTGATAAAGGGAGGTCCTGGGTGGAGGTCACTGGATTAAAAGCTCTGTATTTCTGCTTATTGGGAGGATGATGGCATTTCAGACAGGAGTCTCCATCCTCCTCCTTTGCTGGCAAAGTAATAAAATGTCTCTTTCCTTCCTCTCCCCATTCCCTCAAAAAAGCAACTTGATGGATCCTCCTAGTGATGGGACTGTTCTATATCTTGACTGGATCAATGTCAGTATCCTGGCTGTGATATTGTACTACAGTTGTGCAAGATTTTACCATTAGGAAAACTTGGTAAAGTATTCAAGGGATCTCCCATTTTTTTTCCTTACACCTGCATGTGAATCTACAATAATATCAAAATAAAAAGTTTAATTAAAACAAAAATTGTGCTAAGCAAAGAAGCCAGACAGAAAAAAACCACATATTTTATTATTCCATTTATATGAAATGTCCAGAACAGGCAAATATAGAGAGATAAAAAGTAGGTTAGTGACTGCCTTAGGTGGGAATGGGAAATGACTACACATGGTCATGAGGGATCTTTTGGGAGCAGCGCAAATGTTCTAAAACTCAGTTGTAGTGATAGTTGTACAACCCTGTAAATTTACTAAAAATTATTGAGTTGTGATAGATTTATAATGGATGAATTTTATGGTATGTAAATTATACCTCAGTAAAGCTTTTTAGGATAAGTTTCTGTCTATGCTAAAATTATTCTAAATAGGCCTGGCAAGACGGCTCACGCCTGTAATTCTAGCACTTTGGGAGGCTGAGGCAGGAGGACTGCTTAAGGCCAGGAGTTTGAGACCAATCTGACTAGCCCATGTATACAAAAAATAGGTAAATTAGGCAGGCATGGTGATCTGTGCCTGTAGTCCCTGCTACTCAGAAGGCTGAGGCAGGAGGATAGTTTGAGCCCAGGAGTTTGAGGTTGCAGTGAGCTATGATGACACCACTGCACTCTAGCTCAGGTGACAGAGTGAGACCTTGTCTCAGAAAAAAAAAATAATAAAACCAGAAAAAATTATTCCAAAATAAAAAGTTTATTTTAAAAGTGAGTAGTGTTAAAGAAAAAAATGAAGACAGCCCTACCTCAAAAAAGTGAAGATTATTAATCAAAAGGTGAAGATCAATACCTGACTTTATTTTTGTGCCAAAATACATAAAATTAAAAAACATGAGAAAGTGGAGAAATACTTGCAGCAGTTATGACAGTGTGCTAATATTCTCAATACACAAAGCCTTAGATACCAGAACTCCAAATGGGTAAATGACACTCTCTTCAGACCCATTTGCTTATAAGAAACAGAGACCACTCTAGTTATATGAAATATATAATAAGTAGTCTCCTAGTCATGCAAGGACAAAAAAAGTGGTGCATATAGGGAATGGTCCTGGAAAGGCAGAAACAGAGACTGCCCACTTTGTCATGGGCTTGCATAGGTAGCTCTTTCCATACGTCTGATTGGTGTCTGCATCTCTTAGCTCACATTCTCAAAACGTGGATTGGCAAGCCATGGATTGGTTTGACTTGGGCTGTCCACCACTTGTCTAAATAGCTGTCAGTATTATAAAGATAGGGCTTTATATTATCTGAGAAAGAGGTATAGATAGAACAGACAAATTAATGTATCTATGATAGACAGAGACTAGTCATAGAAGTAAGTGTGTGTTTGGAAAAATATGCATCTTCACCCTTAGCAATCAAAGAAAGAAATTTAGACCTGGCGTTATTACATCAACTGTTTCAGCAAGTGGTCCCGAGGACAAACCTAGCATCACACGGAGAGTTGGAGAATCAAAGTTTATTCTTACCTGCGGGCTCAGAGGGTCCTCGCCACCAAATTCTGAGCACCATCTACCCAATTTTTCCCACTTTTATTAAATTGGGGTGGTCTGAGGGGTGGGGTACCAGGTGTAAGTTAGTTGATGCGTCAGGCAATAGGCTCAGTGTTATGCTGATGCACCAAGTAACAGATGTGGGTTTCCGTTATCATTCCCCCCTTTGATGCCCTTATATGTCTACTACAGGGCATCATTTCCCAGTGGGTGATAGCCTCGTAAGGCCATTATGTGAGCTGTTGCTCTCCAGGTTACAGTTGTCTACAAATTTTATAATCGCACTCAATATGCAGGGGCCTGTAATGCTGACAGTCCAGTATTTCTTTCCCCACTGGCACAACAGAGCCTGACTATAACCTGTCTTTGGCATGTAGGTGCGGACTGTGAAACCTCCCGTGGTCCAGAAGCCTCCAGTAATCCTATTAGTGGAGGGAATCTAAGGCCTAGCATAACAAGCCTCAGGGCAGGGTTTCTCTGCAGCAGTTGTTAGGGCGAGTGCCCCAACCAGGAGGAGGGTGGGGACTGAGGCAGGAGTAGACATCCTATAATGAGCCAAAATACCACAGTTAGAGACACCCTCTGCAGTCCAGTCCAGTCTCCCGGAGCTACCGAGAAGAGTCCAATCCCCAGTAAAGTCACTACAACCCCAGTGAGGGCCAGGGCCAGCCGTCCCATTTACTCTTGTTCAGTCCTGGGTGTGGCTGTCCTTGTTGGGAGACAGTTAAGCTGGATCTTTAGTGGGTTCTGCTGGTCCTGATGTGC
>CAUYRT010068415.1:0-2500 GCA_963574885.1 Lepilemur ruficaudatus
GTTGAGCTGGGAGGATGGTTTGAGACCAGAAGCTTGAGACCAGCCTAGGCAACACAGTGAGGTCCTTGTCTCTACAAAAAATAATTTTATTAAAAAAATTAGCCAGGTATAGTGGCCAGTGCCTGTAGTCATAGCTACTTGGGAGGCTGAGCCAGGGGATCCCTTGAGCCTAGGAGTTGGATAACCTAATAGAATAGCTGAAGTGACTTGAACATGTGTTCTGTAATGCAAATTAGGTTATAGGTAATGAGAATATAGGGAAATGATACCAGTATAAAAATGGGCAAGTAGAGTTGGTTCCTAAGTGATTCTCCCTAGCATAGAAAAATGTTTTGATGCATGCAGAAATAAGCTTTTATACAGTTAAAGAGAAAAGTTTAGCAATATGCAGAGCTACTTGAATGTTTTGTGGTTTCCAGAACCACTAAGTTTTCTCCAAAGTTAAGCTCTGTCATGAAGCTGCTGTAAGTGCTGATAGAGAAACATTGAAGTTATTTTCTTCATTTTAAGAGAAATGCAAAAAAAAAAAAAAGCTGCATCTTGAGACTGATTTTTACTTTTAGTCAAACAAGAGTCTTTTTGCAAAAATCTTTATTAGTATTGTTACTGTTTTTGTTAATTTTCTCATGAACATTACTATTTTTAGTGCACAACACAGAATGCAATCATCACAGCAGGCTTCCTCATTCACAGTGTCTCTCTTGCATTCCTGTTCATGGACTCTTAGCTCAGCTGATAAATGTCATGTTAATGAGGTTATGGTCTGCTTTAGGGCTTCACACTGTTCTATGTAGTCCCTACTTCAGCTCTCTGATGATATTAAGAGAAAAAAGTATAGATGGAACTGAAAATTGTCATCACTAATAGAAAATTATTTCAAAGAATTAATAACTTGAAATAGAGAAAATCTACATTATAAGAAACATTTAGATCAAGTGCCCTTTTTTCTATTAGAACAAATGTTAACAATGACACCAACATTTAAAATTACCAGTATTGTCCCCACCATAACAAAACTATTTTTATTTTGAGATGTTATATCCAGATTTTGTTGTCTCACTCATTCACAAATATAAACTTAAAAATAGTTGTAATTACATCATATGCATAATATTGACATCTGTGTTTTCACTTGTTCAATCATTTACTTTTCTTTGACTTACAAAGAATTTTATAATGTATCAGCAACATGATTTATAAAACCTCTCCTACTGTTTAGTATTTATATAGTTTCCATTTTTCTTTCTGCATAATAAAGTAAACATCTTGATCCAGTCAAAGTCATTTTCTTAAAACATATGTTAAAAGAAATTTTGTTGGAAAAATGAGAATTAAATTATTCATGACAGCTGATGCACACACACACACACACACACATATTTCATGCATTACCATAATACAGTAAGTCTTCACTTAACATCATACACAGGTTCTTGGAAACTGCAACTGTAGGAGAAACAATGTACAGCAGGTCCTCTTCAACACTGTTTTGTTGTAATGTAAATGAGAAAAAAATTGGTTTGGTTAGATATCATTTCACTTAAAGAAGTCATTTCTAAAAATTATCAATGACTTATATTACCATGTTGTTTTCCATATGAGTAAAAAGTTTATAATTCCCCCAGTTTATATGTAAATGCACCAGTCTTACCACAAAGTTGTCAGCATTTATTTGATCTTTTTATTTTTAAAATTGGTAAGAACCATAAAATAATGTTTCAATATTTTTTCTTATGTTTTTACTAAATGTTGGACATATTCCTATGAAAATTGTTCATTGCCTACTTACTGGGAACATAATTCAAAAAACATTTTAAGGTAAATTATTGATTTATAATTGACATGTATTTATAGGATACAATTTTATAAGTTTTGATGTATACATTTGTGAAACTATCATTGCAATCAAGACAATAAACATATCCTCTTGATTTTCTGAAAGAGTTTATGTAGGGGTTGCCAGTAAGCAATCTAGGTCTGAAAATTTCTTTGTGGGAAGGTTTTTAACTACAAATTCAAGTTTTAAAAATAGATACTAGACAAGATACTGTAACAAGATAAGTCAACTTGAGTGGTAATATATTTTGGGAAATCAGCTCACTACAAATTGTGACTATAAACATTGTACTGTAAATGCTTTGTAGTTTTCCCCCAATAAAAAAAAAATGAAGAGATAAGTTCCATCAAAACATGGCCTATGACTATATAGGTATGCGTTTATGTGATTGTAAGATCAGTTTTCCACTCCACAGTGTTGTTTCAATAAGCAAAAACTATGGCTTAGAAATTAGGCAACCTGGATTTGAGTTCTAGCTCTGATACTAATTGTCTAGAAGCTTAAAAGAGGCTTTTTCAGAATTACTCATTTTGACGTAAAAGTTTAATTTTTTTAAAATCATGAATCTTATTTAGTAACTTCAGAGGGTTAGAAATATGTAATTGAAACTTCAAATGACAGCAGATTATTTGAGTGTAAAACCTTAAAGTATTCAATATCTGG